>JAJJMB010016811.1:0-11067 GCA_023531105.1 Papaver atlanticum | reverse complement strand
CAAGAGAAAGGGCTTTGACAGGGGTGTAGATGTAACTGGCTTGGCTTCTTTCCCAGACAGGGGGAGTAGTAGCCACGGGCCTCCAAGTTCACAAAATGGGAGTATAAACCTCACGGATAATCAATCCCTCGGTATCTTGCAGTCAATGGGTCTAGCGGTTCATGTTTTTGATAGCAATGGTTTGCTTGTATACTGGTAAGTACTTATCTTATTTATTACTCCCTCGTCTGAATTTGATAGGCTGGTTGGTTGCACACTTATTTGGGAGTCCCAAATTATAAGCTAATTTCGATATTACATATTAGAAATACACCCAAATTTGGTTTTTCTTGTGTACAAAAACTATGAACTTCATATCCTAATCTATGTGAAACTATTGGGCTATACGAAATATATAAATTCCTTACTACTTGGGCTAATATACTCCATTATATATACTACAGGAACCCAGTGGCTGAGGACCTTTATGGTTATTCTACATCGGAAGTACTTGGTCGGAGTCCCCTTGGTCTGATTATTGACGAGTGTGACTTCAATGAAGCAAACGAAATAATAAGCAGGAATAGCTTTGGCCAAATCTGGGTAGGGGAGTTCCCAGTCAAGAACAAACAAGGATGACGATTTCGAGCACTTGCAATAAATACCCCTCTATATGATGATTATGGTGCTTTTGTTGGGGTTATTTGTTCATCATGTGATTCTCAGCCCTTCCTAGAAACCCCAGCTCCATTTTCTTCTGGAACAAATCCTTCTTCAAACGTCAGCTCTTGTAAAGGTGGTGCACAGACAACAACTGATCTTCATCCTCGGCAAAAACCTTCGGAAGTTGTGATTCCTTCCAAAAGAATAAATCTGGTAAGTGGAAATTTGATTTCTGAATTGGGTTCTTTGTAATTTCTTTTCAATATTTTCTGTCTCTCTATTAACGGAGTCTTCAAACAGATATCAAGAGCGACCAACAAGAGAGTACAGTCAAAAACTAGTACTTGTAAGAGAACCTTGAAATGTGAAACCCTGGGTGGAAATGGTCTGTGCTTCTATAAACCATGTTTGTCAGAAACTATATCCTCTGACCATAGGGTGGATGGCTTAAAGAAATATACCCCTCTCAATCTATAAGCCCATCAGGGGTCCATTAATTTTTGTTTCTTCCAAATTTGTCCTCCCACCTATCGTTTTAACTTATCCCTTCTTCTTCTTCCCGTTCTTCTTCTTCTTCATCGCTCCCACCACCACCAGCAGCATCTCTACCGTCGTTACCACAACCAGCACCGTCACCACCATCTCTACTATCGCTACCACCACCAGCACCACACGACATCCTAAACAACCTATTTATATCGATGAATCAACGAGAAACTAACTTCTCCAATCGGATCTTAAGCCTTAGAAACATCAGATTCATTTTTGAATATCAACTGTATTTAGATTGAATAACCTAATATCGATGATAATTGTTAGTTCTTAAAGATCTGTTTGCATCAATTTAGGAAGAGATGAAAATCGCTACAAATTTATTGGATCAGAAGATTTAATCATTCAAAACGAATAAAAATTGATTATCTTCTTTTTATTTGCTTAAGTTTCTGTTGGTGGTGGTGGTATTATAACTAGTGGTGATGAAGACGGAAAGAGGTCAAAACGATGAAATTGATGATGGAAATTGTGGTGGTTTCGATGGGAATGTTGAAATTGGCGATAAAGATAGTGGTGTTTTTGATTGTTTGTTGTGGTGGTTGAGAGATGGCGGTGGTGGTGAATTCTTACGGCTGCAATTAGAGCGTGGGAAATTTCGATTCAGGTAATTCAATTTCTCTTACATTTTTATGGATACTAACCATAACTTCTGTATTGTATGTTATCTCTTTTAGGGTATGAATTCATTTAGCTTAAGTTCTTTGGTGATTTAGGTGATTTGTGTTTATTTGGTGTTGTACTGGTGGTACTGGATGTTGTTGTAGTGGTGGTGGTGGTGATTGTGGCAGGTGTAGTTGCAGTGAAGGTAGTATTTGTCTTCAGTTTTTATGGATCAACTACAGTTGTTGATCCCATTTATGGGATCAACTCCTATTTGTTGACAGTATTTCCTTGGATTAGTATAGTCATGCTTGTAGTTTAAATCATGTTTGCTACAATTTTTTTTTGCATGCAGTTAGATTTTTAGGTTGGTGGTGGATCATTTTGATGTTTTTCCGTTGATGTTTTGTTTCATGGTCGAAAAATCTATGGACTTTAGTTTTTATGGGATCAACTCTTGTTGTTGATCCCATAAATGGGATCAACTCCTGTTGTTGACAGCATTTTTTATGGGATCAACTACTGACTCCTATTGTTGACAGAATTTTCTTGGATTAGTATAGTCATGGTTGTAGTTTAAATCATGTTTGTTAAAAAAAATAGTTTAATTTCTTGCTGGTTTGTGTTTGTGTATTGTTATTCTACTAATGGTAGTGGTGGTTTTGTTGGATTTTATAGTTGTAAAGTTCTTCAAATGTTGAATTTGTGGTGCAATGGTAGCATGACTGACTCCAGGTCAGATGATGCGTGTTCGACTCACGCCAAGTTCACTCATTCGTATATGTTTTTTTTTTTTTTTGTCAAACTTTGGTTGTTGCAGGCCAAGGATGGTTGTTGCAAAGATTTTTGATTCACTGCTCTAGCACAAAAGGGCTTGATGTGTTGAAGTTGATTCACTACATCTTTTTTTTGCATCTTTTTTAGGTTTCATACTAGTTTGTACTTGTTATATTTGTAATGACATACATTTTGATTTATTTTTTATGAATGTTATTCTTGTGTTTCTTAAGGATATGTCAGTTTGCAGGTTCCAGGTTTATTGGTTTTTACAGGAAACAGACTCATATAAATGGTGTCAACTCCAACTGTTGATCCCATTTTTTGTTGATCAACTTCCATTGTTGATCCCATGTAATGGGATCAACTTCAATTGTTGATCCCACTTAAAGGGATCAACTTTGGTTGTTGACACTATAATCTGGAAACATTGTTCCTGAGTTCCGAATTTTTGGGTCAACTTCCATTGTTGATACAACTGAACTGGAATATTTTCTAGTTATTTGTTCTGAATTTTTGATGGCGGCGGCGGCGGAGACGGTGGCGACGGCAACAACGGTGACAGCATCAACAATGGTGGTGGTGGAATATTAGTGGCGGCGGTGGTGGTGGTCGTGGTGGTGGCGGCGATGCTGGTGGTGGTGGAATGGTGGTAGTGGTGGCTGTGGAGTAATAGAGAAAGAAATTTCTTAAGGGAGAATGTTTTTAAATGAAAATTAATATTATAAGTGAGGGTATTAAGGTAATCTATTTTTTAATGGATAAGGTTTTTAAATGATAGGGGTATATTTATTGTTGTATAAGGGTATATTTGTTGGGAGTCAAAACCAAGGGTATTTAATTAATATACCCAAAAGAAAATACACCAGGGAAAACTCTATGGAGGTGTCGATGATGAGGATGAAGGTAAGGCTGGATTCGGCAACATAATAACGTCTAGGGTGAAGGGGATATTCTTACCATGGGAAAGAAATGTGCAAGAGGGGGATGGTAGGTAAGAATATCACCCATGATATCTTTCCCAGCTTGACTCATGAACAAGAAAATGCCTTACAGAAAAGTTCTGATCCACAGAACCAGGTTGTTAAGAACAATATGAGTGAAGCATCTAGTTCATCATCCTGTTCCTTGAAACCTAATCGAACCAGTAATGTAGACATAAGCACCAGCAGCATTTCACATCATAAGTTCAACATTGAGGTGGGCTCTTTAAAGTTTGATATCTCTTGGGAGGACTTGACATTTGGTGAGCAAATAGGACGAGGTGTTTTATATTTCCTTTTTCTGATTTCCTCTTATCTTTAACATTTTTTCAACTATGTAATTCTAGTTCTTTTACCGATCCTTGGTTCTTGATTGATGGGTCTCAGGTTCATGTGCAACTGTGTATCAGGGCCGTTGGTGTGGCTCGGTGTGTTAAGTTATTCTTTCGGAGCCCGATAATTTGTGGATTTAAGTGCCACATCTGCCTAATTCATTATTTTAAAGCTGAATTAGAAATTTTATCTTCAAAAAAAAAAAAAAAAAAAAAAAGAGAGAAAGAAATGGTGACACGTTGGATGTATGTTATGTCTCTGATAATATTGCCAGCTGCGGTAATGATGCTCCTATATTAGGGTATCTTGCATCATTTTCAAAACAGATAGGTTGTGGCAAACCAGTTAGGCCAGTATTATAGCCTAACATATTTATCTGTGCGTTTGTTTTTACCTGACCTATTTCAACAGTATTGTAGCCTTAACTGTGGGCAAACCACTCTAAGACATTCAGGCTAATACTAGTGTTAGATGTTGCTTACCCGCCTGGCCTTGGCATGGTTACGAGGGATGTATAAATTTCCAAGGTGTTAACTGGAACTAATTTCCTTTCTCTTGCAGGATGTCGCTATAAAGGTATTTTCCGAAATTGATCACTCAGATGACTTGTTACGTTCTTTCAGACAGGAGGTGATTTCTTTACTCCATCCAAATTTTGTCTCCAGAAAACAGAGTTGTTTGTAGGATACTTCGACATAATTCATGTTACTTGAGAAATTTATTGTGGATGTATTGTCATTTGATTCTTCATATGATGATTTAAGTTCGGCTAAACTAATTTGCGTTGTAGCTATATTCTTGTTTTCCGCTCTACATAGACATATTAAGCAATGGTCTAAAAGTATGTTTTTTATGAAGGTATTACTTATGAAGAAACTCCGGCATCTGAATGTGCTACTCCTTATGGGGGCTGTAACTTCACCTAGGCATCTGTACATTGTCACCGAGTTACTCCCACGGTTCATGCTCCACTTCCATTTGTTTTACATTATCCCCAATCGAGTATGTTTGTTTTTAGGCTCAACTCTGATGATCTTTTCTGTTGCAGTGGGAGTTTGTTTCAGTTGCTTCGATGTAAGACTCCTACACCAGATTGGAAGCGGCGTGTTCTGATGGCTTTGGACATCGTGAGTACTCTTTTCAGCGATAAGTTAGGTATCATGGAGCTATATTGTGAAATTAAATAACTTTGTTTTGTTGTGACCTTTCTAAAGGCACGAGGTATGAATTACCTTCATCGTTACAAGCCACCTATTGTTCATCGTGATTTAAAGTCTTCGAATCTGTTGGTTGACAAAAATTGGATTGTGAAGGTATGCATATATTTTCTTTTCTTGAGGGCGCATACCAACAGTATCACTTAGAATGAAGCATCTGCATTTCATCTTGTTAACCGTTTGCGATCAGCAGGTTGGTGATATTAGTCTTTCACGACTGAAGCATGCGAAATTTTTAATTACAAAATCTGGGAAAGGAACGGTACATTTCGTAACGTTGCCTCAGTTTCTTTTCTTTCTTTTGGAGTGAATTGCAGTGGTTTTATGGTCTAATATATTCCTGTTGGGTGTTGTGTGCTTAAGTATCAAATTGATCACGTAAGTTGCCATTTCTTTGTCGTTGTTTTATGTGCAGCCATAATGGATGGCTCCAGAGGTTATCCGGAATGAGCCAGCTGATGAAAAGTTTGTTTCATTTCTTTCAGTTGCATTGTTAATAGGATTTGATTATTCCCAGTTCTAGTACTAACTTAATTTTTGTACCATATTAATTCATACATGGGAAACTATTCAGGTCTGATGTATATAGCTTTGGAGTAATACTGTGGGAGCTTGCCACGCTGAAAATCCCTTGGATGACTTGAATTCAATGCAAGTAAGTTCTTTCTCAGGAACCATAACATTTGATGCCTTGCTCATGTAACCTTGTCCCTGTCTTACCATCTTATAGTAGGATTATGGGTTTTAACTGCGAGGATGTTTGTATAATTCAATTGAGATTATAACAAAAGATTCGTAAAATTTTAAGAATGATTACTGTATTATTAAGTCTCTTAATAATACATAGACAAAAGTGTATATAACGTCTTTATGTACACTTCTTTTCAGTTTTAGTTAGTGACCCCTTCACCCTTAAAATATGAAGCAAAAAAATGTGAAGAACTGTTGCATTTTGATATTTGAATAAGAACACTAGATTTTGTTCCACATATCTTTTATTCCAACAAGTTTGTGTCAGTGAATAATGTTTGATGTAGAAGAATACAGAATTATTCACTGTTTTGAAGGAGAGTCATGCAGGTGATTGCAGCTGTAGGGTTCATGGACCAACGAATTGAGATCCCAAAGGACATAGACCCACAATGGGCATCTCTGATCGAGAGTTGCTGGCACAGGTGTTTATCTGGCAACGTCTTTTTTTCTTCTAACTTTCTACTTTGTACTTCAAATTTCTATTTGAGTGCTCATTCAAAACCTGTTAAGACAATATACTCCCTCCATCCTTTTTAGGCAAAATTAGAAAAGTGAAAGACCCACTTTTTCTGGGATGGAGGTAGTATTAGATATTGTTCTGTATCCTATTCATTTTGATCCATTGTTCTCATTGTCTTTTCCAACTTTATACCATAGTGACCCAAAAAGACGGCTAACATTTGAGGAACTTCTTGAAAAGTTGAAAGTTCTGAAGAGGTATTATTTTGCGAAGAATCTCAAACAGATCTCAACTTAGCAAAGGGTGATTAATATCAATATTGACACCATGGATTCGAGTATGAGATCATTCCTCACCAGCATGCTTTATGTCTTCTCTATGAGTTTGTGAATAAAATCCCATCCCTGTACATGCTCTCAAGATGCTGTAAGGCGGTTATTCCGCTACCAGCACGCTTTGTGTGTTCTCTATGAGTTTGTGAATAAAATCCCATCCCTGTACATGCTCTCAAGATGCTGCAAGGCGGTTATTCCTTACCAGCATGCTTTATGTATTCTCTATGAGTCTCCAATCTACTCTCAAGATGGTAAATAAAGGAGTTTGACATTGTCTCGGCTGGTCAATTGATACAGATTTCAGAAATCCCATGCAATGCAAGTTTTTCCATGTAACCATGATAGTCCGTTGTCCTGATATTTTCCCCCATGTCGAACACCTAAAGACACGCACAGTGTCTGACACTCACGGACACTTCAAACAGGGATTCATTTTCTTAATACTGTTAGTCTGTTATTTATTGTGTATATATTTCGTGTATCGTTATGTACTTGTATTTTAACTTAACTAGTATGTAACCCGTGCTACGCACCGGGTCTGATGGGAATTGTCGAATGGTGTGGAGGGGCTTCGCCCTGCATCCGTGGCCCAGATTCAGTGGAACATCTTTAAAATAAACATGCATTTAGTTATTAGAAATACTCAACGTAAAATTTGTGAAGTGTTAATTTTGACATGTTGTTGCAAGCTTAAAATATCTCGAATCTTCAGCTTTCTTTGATAAACCTAGAGGTCCAACTGTCGAATTATTGAAAATGACCGCCCATTATTTCACATGATATAAATACAATTTTATCAACTAAATTCGGACGGAGGGAGTAAATTTTAACATTAGACCACACTTTTTATGGAGTTGTGATCGGTTCATTCCAAAATACTAATAGTTTCCTCCACTCATTACAGATTTAGGGTTCACTTAAAACATACTTAAGATCCCATATCTATCCCGTGTGGTACCGCATGTTCCTATATAGAGTGGAATGAAAGTATGATACTATAATATCAAGAAGAAACATATTTAATTCAAAATTATTAAGTATATTAATTTTGATTTAATTGATGAACGATTTCGAAATGTTATCTTGAAAAGTATGATGCATAAATTTACCTAAAATTTTGATAGTCAATGAGAACACTTATCCAGTTTACTAAAAAAAACAAAAATGAGAACACTTGTCCTTCTTATCAGCTTTAGCTTAGTTTGGAAATGGGGGCTGCTAGACTCACCGATTTTTTTCACCGAAAAAGCTCCCGAGAAACAATTTTCCGCATGTTTAACATTGGGATTGGTGCATGAAAAAGTGAGGTCCGTTTTTTTTTCAGTCGGTGATAACCTCGGGATTTATCCCTTGGTTGATTCATCATTTCCATTTGGAAAAACCCGTGAACGAATTTGTGTCGGAAAATAAAATTAGTATATGATTTATATATATAGTCTCTCAAAGGATAAATTTTTGAGGCCAATTTTTTGTCATGTTTTGCACATCTTCTCGAACTTGGTTTTTGAATCCTCCAAAGGTAAATTGTAAATTTATTGTAGTGAGAAGGCTCTACTCGTGTAACAAAAAGCACATACTCCTTTAGTATTTCAAAAATGGATCTCAACTGGTTGATCAATATGTTATTTATACATGAGAGACGAAAATATATATAATTCTTTTTTTTTTTTGACAACTTAAGCTACCTCAACCATTTAGCGTTGGATGAGTTGTCCTGTATAGCTCGCTATTTAGATTCTAAGCCACTATAGTGTTTATCATCCACTATCTAGAGCTATCTAGGCAAGCAATGAGCACAAAAACAACGTCAAGTTAGCACACATCCATAGTAATTTGTGGGGTAGTTCTTCCGTGTATGGAGTTCTCCCGTCTTTGTTAGTTGGACGTCGTGATTACTCCGTCGACCCTTTCCCCAAATCGTCTGTAACTTGTTAGTTTCCAGGTAAGTGTGTAAATCTCCAAAAGGGCTAGACTTCAGCACCATCACCAACCCATAATGGTTCTTTTTTTGTTGATAAATCATCATAAGTCGACTGATGTACTCAAGCAAAGGTAAGCATGTTGTAAAAATACTTCGTGCTTTTTCCAGTGAACACCAATAATAATATAAGCATGTACCCAAAACATAAGTTTAAATGCTTACAAATTTTTCCTAGTGTTTGCAATGTTGAGTTTGTGGTCCTTGTACAAAGAGTTATCATACATGCCATCTACGGAAGTTGAATCCACAACTACATGGATGAAGGCATGCATGTGCTTTTACCATCAAGTACTACGTCAACATATAAACTTAAATTTCACGTCTAATTAGTTTAAATAGTGTTATGTATCTCAGATTTTCTAGGTTTTCGGTTAGCTAATTACTCCTACAACTCATTTGTAACAATGACATAGTTCATTGGCAATGCATACAAAATTTCAACACATTTCATTTTTCATATGACCATTAAGAAGAAGTATGCAATTACCTTGTCAACGAAGATCTATCTTATACTATCAAGTAAGATAGTCATATTTCTCCAATGCCTCCATTCGATATATAGGTAAGTTATTGGACTTCATGTTTCCTTTGATTATATTCTTAATCAAATTCATTTATTGTCCTCTACACCTCTTCCAAGAAAACTTTCCCGTGATCTTTCAAAAGGCAGCTAGTTATCAACTTATAAGATATGCAAAAGGAAAAACCTTTTCACGAAATTCAGTCATTCATATGATCGAGAAAACCACGTCCCAATTGGGATAAAGACTACCCGATGAATCAAAACAAAGGTTATTTTCACATATACATTATTAGCCACATATGGAAACCGTTATCCTTATCCCATTGAGCAAGCTCCTGACCTATACATTATTAGCCTACGACCCCTGCTTAACTTATTAATCGAATATTTTATGTTGTATGGTTTGTATTGAGCATTCATTATTTTATTTTTTCGTAAAAAAAAGGTTATATTGAAAAAACACACACTTATATACAGAGAGGTATAGCCAATCACAAAGAGAATGAAACAGATACACCTTAATTACATCTTGCCATTGGAACAACACCTGCGAGATAGGAAAATAGAAAAGGTCCTTTCAACTGAATTCATAAAATAATGGCTTGTTCAATATGAAGGTTAAGCTCATCTAACGACTTAAGTCTTGCTCCAGGTCTTTTGCGCTCCTTCCATGTCCCCCACATAACATCATATGGAATAAGCGGCCAGATGGTTTTGCAATGTCCCTTAGGGTTGCTCACTGTCCAAGACTCTTTTTGTTGCCTTACGTCGCTCATGTTGGTTTTATACTCTGTATTTAATTTGGTTATGGAGATATATGCTTTTCTCTTGTGAATGTAACAGTTGTGGGTTGGATTGACGACAATTACAATGAAGACTCGAGTTTGATGTTCAGTTTAATGCTGGCCAGGAAACATTTAAAATCAATTACAACATTGATATGCCTAGAGAATTCGTTGAACCGTATACAAAGTTTGTAATAGTTACAAATTATTGTTAAGTGTAAAAAAAATTGAATAATGTGTCTCTGTACTTCCTATGCTTTGTTCATTCGTTTCGATTATCATTCTCATTATTGTAGCACAACAATTCTCGATATCATCATTCTTTTAGTCAACTAATGAAAGAAGAGGGACATTTATAATTTATTCCGATTTTTATCATATGTAGACTTGGTTCATTTGAGCTCGGGGTGTCTTCGTTGGCCTTTGATTAGTATGTCTTATTTAGTGGATCTCAGCAACTACTGGGACCAGTCTCTGAATGTAGTATCTGAAAGCATTGGCTACCTATGGTTGATTTCAAACACTGTCGGAAAAATACAGAATGTAGTGTATGGAGTATAACCGATGAATTCTTATAAGCCGTTATAGAAAGAGATATAAAAATTCCCGAGCACCCAATTCAAGGCCTCGACAGACTTTAATGATCTTTAGCTACAGAAGGAGACACAAACTATTAAGACCAATCAACATTGACGATAAACTCATCAATATGTATTAATACTCTATTAATTTGATCAACCAAAAGAGGGGGTTTTCAACAATATTTCGCAAAGGAAAATCTAATTATGAGACTCCACGGTCCTTCAACAAACTATCTTCAGGCCTACTATTTTAAAGAGAACATAATATATTAAACTTAAAGATACAAATTGATGTGGTAATAAGGAAGACATGGATGCTAAAACTCGTGGAGCAAAAACACACACACCTTCAGTGGATGAAACAATTGTTGATACGTTGATGCCACTAAGTGTGACCTTTCTGGCTTGGCTAACATAGGCGTACGTTTGCTTCAACAATTTTATAATCTATCCCTGGAACCTTTGGGTTATAACCTGAGTTACATGTCCTGAGTTATTCACCACACTATATATAGGTCCCAGGGTGTAGTTTAAGTTGCAGT
>JAJJMB010016810.1:0-20460 GCA_023531105.1 Papaver atlanticum | reverse complement strand
TTTTCGATTCTGTGCTGCTCCCAACTACTCCCAATTCTCTCTACCCCCTTCCTATACATCCCAGGAGCTATTTATAACCCATAAGCTCCTCCAAATCTCGCCAATTACTCCTAACAATCTTCACAGTAAAGAAATATTATTCTCGGTAATAATTTCTTATTTTCTTTCTCTGCGTGACAGAAGTGTTCTGTTTATCTCTTTACGCTTCAAATATCCCTCAGTCAATGCAGAATAACATTCCAGGATAATATATCTTCCAATCAATGAGTGTCTTCAAAAATATTTCAAAAATATATTCCGAGAATAATACACCCTCTGTTTGATGAGATTCTGTGATTTAATTGAAATGAATGCACTTACCACCTCTGTTGTGATCTAACAGGCTGGTACATATCCAAAACAAGATGAAAATCCGACTGAATCTTCCTCAAAATACCAAACATCAAATACGCAGGAACTGGAAATTTGAATCCAGAATTTCCCGCCAAAATTTTCTTTTTTCAAACGATGAAGGTGAAGTGCCCTGAATCCAAAACGCGGGTGCCTTTAACAGCTCGGCTGCCTTGGGGGTGCCCTTATCCATTTTTAGGGAGCCTTTAGTAATTTTGGTGGGTGCCTTTAACACTTTTTCTGGGGTGTTTTCAACATTTTTTCGGGGTTCCTCCGGTGTATTTCTGGGGTGCTTCCGGTGCATTTCTGGGGTGCCTTTAGTACTCTATCCTGGGGTGTAAAGCACCACTTTACGAGCCAATTTCGTCGCAAGAGCTTATTTCTCTAAAAATACCTACAAAGACATAAAACACCATAATAAGTACAAAAATGGGTACTAATAATATATACAATAGAGATGAAAATAGACACATAAATGCGTCTATCAAGCCAGATACAAAAGTAGATACAAAAGTAAACAGACTAGTTCCCAGTTGTAAAGAATTTGGCTAGTCTCAATAAACCTGAAAGTATCCATGTCACAGCTCCGGAGAACCGATGTTTGTCTGATAAGTACTATGATCTCAAACATAGATTTAGGCCTATTATGAAAAACTTTGCAATTCCATTTTTTTCCAAATATTCCAAATCATCGCGTAATGGAGGATATTCCACACTGCTTTACACCTCCCTTTGAAAACGTTCTAGCTACAAGCTCCAAACAACTCCATTGCAGGGGCATGAAGAGGCCAAGAGATGTTAAAATATTTGATGAAATAATGCCAGGCTTCAAAGGTATAACTGAAATGAGGTAAGAGGTGATCTGCGGTTTCTACCTCCAAACTGCACAAGACTCTAACACAACTCTGCCTGAGGGTACACACCTCTGTATCTAAGCATCTCTCTAGTAGGGAGAGAGATATCAATATTATAAAAAGGTATGAGGTTTGTCTCCATAATGACAAAAGCTATCAGACGGACGACGTTTGACGGGGACATCATCCGAAGGTTGGGAAGCTACGGATGGAGTAGTCATTGGACGGCTATGAAAGATCACGGTAATATTAAGTGCCGGCGTGTGGGTGAAAAGTAAAATATTTTTTTATCAAACATTGATAGTCACAAAGAAAGAATACACTGATTATATGTTCATCGTTCGTGGATCTCTTTCTCCATAAACCTTGACATCTCCGAGAAAATTCATTCAGAGCTGAAATAAAATCGATCAATCTCCAGAGAGAGAGGTTTTTTATCGACATGGCATCAAGATGGGGAATCACAAGGAACAAAGGAAGGTGTTACGATTTCTGTACAAATTTCAGTGAATGTATGTCCAATTGTAGAGAACCTGAAGATTTTGGTCTTCTTAGAGAAGATTATCCTGAGTGTCTTCATCATGCTAAAGAGGTTCGTTTGTTCTTTCTTTTTTGTATGGATATGATTACTGGATTTCAAAGTAACATGAAATTTTAATGGAAACCCTATCTTTGAATTTAGAGGTAACCTGTTGGGTTTTTTTCTTATAATAATGTACTAATTAAGTTTTCTAGATGTGATTAGATGTTCCGAGGACATGTTCTAATTTTTATGTTGATGGTGATTTGAGATGAAAATAACATGAATTTTGGTTAACCTCTTAGAACCTCGGATTTTATGAATCATTTGATGTATATCAGGTGTTTATCTTATAAGGGTTCTAATAAGATTTGTAATATTGTTACAATTTAGGGTATTAGGTTTACGATTTTTGGAAAGATTTCAGTGAATGGAACGTATAATATACATTCCAGAATGATGCCGTAAGAGGTCACATTAACACTTATATGTTGCTCGGGATCAGTACAATTTGATATCGGTAGCACTTAGAGCAGGTATTTTCCTGCTTCTATTTTTCTTGGTTTTTATGTTGAACTGCCAAACTAAACTGTTTGAAACATATAGGGTGTATAAGAACAGATTCAAATACATGATAGTCCAATACCGAACTTACTGGAGGAGGGAGAGATGCATCAGTTATAGCTTTGAAGAAGGCCCCAAAACTTGAGAATGCGAATACCTGGAAAGGAAAGATGTGAAGGATTAAGGAACTCCTTGCATGAGATTTGTTTCAACTACCCCTGAATCTGTCACACTGTTCAAATTTAAGCAGCAATGTAAAGTAGATACGATATAAGAATTTCTTAAACATTGATTGCAGTGATGGATTGTATCTCCCATGACTACAAGATGTTGAAGCAAAATAATTCACTGATATGTTCGACATGAAAATAGAAGCTACGATTTGAAATTGCAATTAATTTAAGACTCACTCTAATAGGGTTACTTTTATGGGTGCCTTGATAAAAAGCCATGAAACTGGGTCCTGGCCATTTTAGACATCCAATTTAAGTTTGAAAGGTGAAGACAACGGGGACAGACAGTAAGAAATCCCCATATTACTGTTTGTGATAATTCCCTATATTTTCCAGCTGAAATTTAGCGTTTAGTCCTTTAAGTTACTCACAATGTTACATGCACATTCATATACAAGCAGGAATTCTCAAATGTCTGATTTCTTACCAATGTGTGAGTTAATATTCTTCTGTGTTTCTGTAATGCATGTATGCACGTAGATGTTATTGCAAGGGGCTAATTCAAACCATCCAATTCCATCATTGCTGGTATGGATGAGATTTCTGAAAATTAGGTTAATACCTATGTGACTTACTAGATTTTTGTAATTTAGAGCAACCTGTATGATGTTTATGATCTTTTGTCTAGTTTTATTTACTTATTCTACGACTAGCCTTCTACGGAATATATATATTTCCAAATGTGTTACTTCTACACGAACCATTCCACATGTTATTAAGCTGTTTTATTGGGAGCATTGAATCTGTCATCATGTACATTGTGTAGGACTGTGATTGCTGATGCCGAGGTGTATTATGGGCATCCAATTATAAGGTAAGTATTTGTCAATTCTTTTTGTAGTCTGAGTCATATTTATCATGGGTTGGGTTGTCTAATACTTTATACCGTACCTATGTCTGATTATCTCCTTATGTTTAGTTATTATGTCACATATAGATACAGACATACTCATCACTAAAGGGAATTTAATGTTCCATCTCACTGGCTGGGAGTACATCCCCACGTTTCCTAGATTCACCATTAAGTATCTACTTTAGCCCTCCCATGTTAGAACTTCGGAATACTCAAGTAAAAGTTTCAAATGACAAAGCCCTCTATATTTTTCGTTTTGAGAAATATAACACTTATATATTAACCAAAACATTAAAAAATCAGTATTAGCATCATCTAACATTAAACTTATATATTAACCAAAGGATATGAACACTTGGCAATCCATTTAGCAAATATGGTTTTGGGTTCACAATCTGCAATGAAATTGTGTTAAAAGGACATCACCAATTCATGCCATCACATGGAATTTTTATCCCATTATAACCATAGTCTGTCTAGGAAGACGCAAAAAAGAAAACTTTTCTTAAATATAGCCCATGCTTTTATTAACTATACCCCGCGTAAAATAAGTCATTAATCTAACCAAACAGATTCTTATAATTATTAACATAACCCATAAAATTATGCACAATTTTTATATATAGCCCAAAATAAATTATCAAATCCCTAAATCAAAAAATAAATAAAATAAAGTTAATTATATAATTTTCATAATTAAAGTAATGTAAGATATATGACATAATTGATGATTTTTAAGAATACATATTGTTGTGGAGAATTTTTAAGGGAATAATTATAATATATAACCTCAATACATATTACTGTAATCATGATTTAGGAAAAATAACATCATTTTAGAGTAAAGGTGAAAAGTTGGGTTTAGTTTGTTTTGGGGGAGAAAGTAAAAAATTAAGGTTTATAATTTGGCAATTTGTAAGAATAATGAGAGAACGGTTAAAAATAAATTGAACTATATTTAGTTTGGATCTAAAAAAGAAAAAGTTAGGGTTTATATTTTGATTTTGGGGAAGAAGTAGGATTATTAGTAAAAAGATTAAGACATGTTTGGTAACTTTAATTTTTCATTTTAGCTTAAACTTTTTGGGCTATAGTTAATAGAAGTGTGGGGTATATTTAAGAGAAGCCAATTTTTAAGGAAAAAAAGGTTTCCCATGTCTAAATGATGCAAAAGAAAAAACACATGTTGATGGATCTAAGTTAACTACACCCACTGCAATCAAATATTCTATTATTTTCTATTTTCCACCCATCTTAAGTATTAGACGATGCCAAAGATTTTGGTTTCATTTTTTGCTACTAATTTTTGATTCTGTGTCAAAAATATGACTACAAAGAAAGCATAAAATGTTATAGCAAAATCAAAACCAAGAGAAGTTAAAATTTAACCTAATTACATATAGAAACCAATTTGACTCTGTTCAAAAACCAAGATAAAAACTAAGAGAAGTTAAGATTGCGCTTTTCTTTTCAATTTCTTTTTGGAATGAACAAGTCGGCCATTAGTGAACGAAGTTGGGGATTTTCGTGTTTTGGAACTGTTAATCTCTATTTACTCCATTAACGAGCAGTTTTGAGTTTTCCTATTCATCCTATTTTGATTGGAGGAGTAAATGGGACAATAGATTTAAATAATAGTTAAGTAGAATTCTAATATGGGGTTATATACTTTTTAATGGTTTTCAGTGAAAACTGAGATTAATGGAGAAGAATATAAATTAGATTGGTGATAATTATGGCAAAATTTAATTTGGTATTATAAGTGGTAAATAGGAAAAAATAGAATTGAAAAGTGAAATTACTTTAGAAATTATGATGAAGGTGGAAAATAGGAAAATAGGAAAAGTGTGAGTATAAAATAGGTGAAACCTAAATTAATAGTTTAAAGTACCATTGCTTGACCAAAGATACGAAGATTCTGAGCAAATCTTAGTAGTGAGTTTAGAAAATGTTAGAACTTTAGACCTTGGGCTATGATCAATTGATATTTTAAAGTACCAGTATTGCTTGACCAAAGACATAAACGAAGATTCCGAGTAAGTATTATTAGTGAGTTTGTGAACTCTAAATTTAAAATGGCACTCCTCTATGATATTGTCCCATTTGGATGTGAAAAAATCCCCTTTGCGAGTGAGGTTGAAATAGTTTTATTTTAATTTTTATGACTCCCATTTTTCATCACTTGCTTTATAGAATTTTGATTTACATAATGCCTGAAAAAATATTCGAATGTTGATTCTTTAATTTTCGGACCATTACATCTCCATTCATACCGATTTTCTTTATTCAAGGAATTGTTGGAAGGTCTTAATGTGACTAATATGAAGATATTAGCGAATGGCGTACTTAGTGCTTCTGTCCATGTACTTTTTTTATCGTTGGTGTTCAAATCCCATGAATTCAACTTTTTTAATAGGTAACTAACACCATGTTTGTTTTATTTTTCTGGACCTGAGTCGTCTGGATCTGGCTGAAATCACCTGACTCATTTGGATCTGACGTTTATTTTTTAAGTCAGATCTGACTCATCTGACTCAAAAATATGTGAGCCAGTGGCCTGGTCCCATGAGTCAAGGGCATTTTCATACCCGACTCAAATAAGTCCAAGTCAGGGGTTAGGTCTGAGTCAGAGGTCGAGCCTGATCTGAATCAAAATAGAAAAAAAATGGTCTGACATCTGACTCACAACAAGTCAGGGGGTACTTAGATCCAGATCGCGATTCAGACGCAAACAAACATGGTGTAACTCTCATGTATGTGTTGCTCTTAATATATTGTTTAAACTGATCACAAGGAAATTGATTTAAGATTCACTTATATTTTTAAAGGTTAATTAGTCTGATATGGTATGTCTTTTATATCTTCATATCATAAATTAAGAAATTTGGATGGGTATGTTTTTTATATCTTCATATCATAAATTAAGAAATTTGGAAGGAAGATAATTTACAATCGACTTTTGTTTTTCATTTGTTTTGTTCTCTTAATTTATTTCGCTGAATCTAGCTTACCAGGATCTTTTCTGATTTTCTTGATAGGAAAGCTTCTACATGTTTGACGAGAAATCTACTGGTGGTGATAGATGAGGTGGCTTTTTTGTATGGCGGGTTGGCATACCTCTTGGGCAAGAGCCAATGAAGAATGGTTTAAGATCAAAACTGGCATTATATTGGTATCCATCCATTGGCAGTCTCAAGAACACCTTTATTAAGGGAGTGGATCAAGTCTCGAAGGATGGAGATACAACAGTGAGTAGTATCTCCTCACTTTCAATAAAAGCCCGAATTGTGAGTTTACAGATCCGGGCTTTGCAAGGACTTCTCTTGACCATAGAGGTTGCTGGCTTATTTTACGTGTCATTGTGTCCCAAGTGCATGTAATTTTGAAAACTATTCCTTCCATAGTAAGAAGTGAATAAAATGCATGAACTATACTAGTACAAGCGTCTATAACGCAATCTTTTTAGCATATGATTATATTGTCCTTGCAATTTATATTGTTTCTGTTACTTTTATAATAACTTTAGCAACGAATGTTGAAAATTATCTTTGTACTTAATATTGATATTAGAGATTATATATTGATATTTTTTGTGGTCTACTATTTATTTCCGAAGTTCAGTCATTTGTGTTCTGGCAGTTTCTGGCAGGCGACTCTCTTACTTTCTATGAAATAGACACTTCTGATGAAACTGGATGGGTTAAGCTCCCACAAGGGATAGGACGCATTATCAATCCTATCGCTACCTCTCTACACCATGAATTTTTTCAAGGTTCTTTTTACTTTCTTTAAACCACGGATTTGTGGCGCAATGGTGGCGCATCTAACTCCAAGTCAAAGGTTACGTGTTCGACCACATCAAGTCCAATTACCAGTATTTAGCCGGGTTATACAAATACTTGATGGGATAAATTTATTTTGATGCCTCTTTTCTTGCGGTATACCTGTGTTTTGAACATGAAATAAGTACAATCCATACCAAGATACGAAGTTGTACATATGCATTCATGTTTCAAACTCTACCGATATTCTAATGTCTCAAAGCTCTATTGAACTGTTTTTCAATATTCTTGCATGACGTTTTCTCTTTGATATTCATAACTTATCCGAAGGGCATGATGGAGCATAATTGTAGCAAGATAAGTTCAGGATTATCTATTCTAGCATTAGATGAACCTAACGGAGGTGCACCCTTGGTTTATATCTTTTATCTAGGCTTTGTCAGGTAAAATAAGTTCTTCCAACTTAGTTGATAGTAAGGGTCTAAGTTGAGTAAATCTTTTATATTTTCCTCCAAAAATAAGTTTCGTATTTGGGGAAGCCATTGGTCCATTGGGATCACGAGGATTTGTTACTATTTGCTTTAGCAGGTGGCCAAGTGAGCAAAACCCAAAATACCAAGTGTGTTGCGGTGTAATAAAATTGACGTAGTTATATAACTAATGTTTTTTTATTGCCTCAAACCATGAATAACGAGCATTTATTTTCACTGTTTGAATTCTACTGGGGTTGTATACCATGGGTGAGAAACATACGGATTAGTCAAATACCATTCGTTCACCATAACCTGGATCACTCATGTACACAACTGTTTGTTGTTACTGGAAGTGAGCAGATTTGTAGCATGTATCCCTGTGCTATACTTATTATATTAATTCTTCTTACTACTCTTGATGTGTAGTACTAGCTAATATCTTTGTTTTCATGAAAAAAAAAAATCAGGTTTTTATTCGAATGATCAATTTTTGTGAAATTCATTTACCTTTGAGATTAATTTGTTGATTTAAGTCTATCAATTTAATAGGCCTAATTTGGTTTCAGTGATTAGCTCACTTAGGTAGATAATCACATTGTGAGAAGGAAAACAACATTAAGGCTGATAGTAAGGTTGTAAGTGGATCTTTTAGGGGAGTTTGAGTTTTAAGAACATCATAATGTTAATATGGTATCTAGGAAGGCACCACTTTATTAGTGCGTATTGGATGATCATATAACGGTGTACTTTAGCTCAATAAGACAAATATCCAGGGTGACTTTATGAGACTTAGACGACATTTGGGGTGATAGTGAGGTAATGAGGTTAAGAAGTTTCAAATTTGTAAACTCACTAGGTGTAACCTATATAATAAGAGGATTGACATAAGAATTTGAATATATTTTAATATTTTTGTTGCAGGTAACTTTTGTTGGGTGTAGGAATATATTTTTGTTACATGCACTTATTATTCGTACTTCAAGGACTTTTTATTGAGCTTGCATCCTAATTATCACTGCACCGCTTTGAAAGATATAAAACCACAAGGTTCACTAAGTTTTGGATGTGTTAATTCAAAAGGAATCAACAACTTCTCCATCAGCTTTATTAGCTTTTGCATTAATCTCTTTATTATTTACCTAATTATTGTTTTGGATTCTTTGAAAGTCAGAGTACGTAACTTAAACTTTTATAATTTGTGATGACTTTGATGTTATCTTTTGATGACATCATTGAGTTATCCTTATTTCAAACAAGCGCAAGAAACATCTTACTGATATTTTTGCAAAGACAAAATTGATAAGTATATTAAAGTTTTTAAAGTTATAAAATATAAAGGTTTACTTATATAAGAACGAGCAATGTAACTCATCCCAACAATAAGGAATGACAATAACACTATCAACCTAATTTGGTAATCACTCAATAAGATCAACAAAAGAACACTATCAATCTTAAAGTGAATTCTCTTATCTTCTCCTTAAACATGATCATATTCAGTTTATAAGGTAAGCTTTTTGTATCCCGTGAGAGCTTTAAGCAACCTGCAAACACAAATCTAATTGTTTTCTCTGATCAAATACATGTCCCTGATAATCCCACTCACCTGATCTAACGCACTTACCAACTGAAAACTTGAGAGGGTTACATAAAGTCCACGGAGAGCATTATATACACAATATGGAGCATACATCAATGATAGTATGACGGATGAAAGGTAATAATTGGGCTCCCACCTGATAGATTGGAAAAGCTGTGGCATCAGGTCAGCAAAATCAGGTTTTCATAAGATGGGATTGTTCTCTTTATATTATGTTGTGATTTTAAACAATATAGAGAAGAAGAAAATGGTATAATGTTATTTTGTTGTGAATACGTTAAATTGGGTTGTCGATACTTATCATACATAGCCACGCAACTGATCAACATCGAGAATGAAAAGCTTATTTGAGCCTTAAGAATGATCAACATAAGGTGATTTTAAATTTTTTGTTGTATGATTCACATATAAGATTTCCATACTAAGCCCTAAAAGAGTTGACCAATTTTAGCACTTTTTTTCTGTATAAATCTCTAAGATATTGAAATATGTTACTTAGAGAAAAACTCACCTCATTTGTTGCTCTCTTATCACTACCACCATTACGTACTAAACTAAACTAAACTAATTTATAGTTGCAACATGGATTCACCTGTTCTTTTGATTTATCTATTTCGATCTTCAGTAACGATGATTAGTTTTAAAACTAATAAGGAATACATGAAGTATAATTGAACAAGTTGTAGTCTTTTCTAATGTATGTACACTTTAGACTATAAGGAGAGGTTGAGCCGGGGCCGTAAGGCCCCGGTGATACCTAGTTAAATATGAAAATGCTAGCCTTATCTTTTCCTGGTCCCGACGAAAATCCCGCCTCTCACAACACATGGGCCCCACTTTCACCCACTAATAATCCCAATGCAGAAAACGTGACCCTAAACCGTCTGATCCCCTATCAGGATATTTTGCGGGAGGGAGACGCGGTAGCACTCCCCTATTAAATATAACCCCAAGCATTAAATTAACTGTAATGGGAATGTTCCATTGCAAATATACTTACAAAAAGTACATTATGGCGTATTACCCGTTACAACATCATAACAAGATCTACTTCATCATCACCCTCCACCGGATCGGGTACCTATCGTAAGTCCTTCTTACCAAATGCCTCTCCATTCTCCCAATTAGCACACGTACAAACTAAATCAGATCCAAATAATGATACAATTGCAAGGTTGAGTTTGCATAAGGAAACCGCCATGAGAGAGAAAGCTTCTTATGGAAGTTAAAATTATCAATTGACTTTTGCCAAACGCCTGGATCATCAGCTGAACAGTGTTGAGTGTTTGAAAAAATTATTTCGACCTCTTTCATCTTCTTATTCAATCTTCCTAAACTAAATCAACCGATCAGTGGTTAAACAAAACAACATCACCAATGTGAAGTCCTCTAATCATTGTCTCGATCAACTTTCATCATCATGTTAATTGATTAATCATTACACCTTTGGTGAACATTCAACTAGATTGCAAATCACACAAACCCAAAAACTGTCTATATTCTCAAAGATCCTACACTAATTAAAATTGTCACAGTCAAGAACTTATCATAATGCAAACCCCAAAATCAAATATTTAGAATTTGACTAGTTTAAGGCAAAGTACTATGGCGAAGGATTTCCCTTAGCTATAGCTTATTTGAAGCTAAGGGTAATGGGTCTTAGTCTTACCGTACTAGGGAGCCATGCCGTCCCTTAGCTAAACCATAGTTTCCATGTAAATATTGGCAAACGCTGTTTTTTTTTTTCTTCTTCCGTTGGAGTATTTGTATAGATTAAAAGATAATTAAGAGAGAAAAAAGGAAATATAATAGGTATAAAAAAGAGTTTAGTAAATCAAAATAGGAGTTAGTGTAAAAGAGCAAAATTCAGAAATAGATACCCAGTATCCGTTGAAAATCACACGGAAACTGAGTTCCGTATAGTATTTTCAACGGAACTAAACATCGGTGTGATTTTCATTAGCTACAAGGTAAATCTGATATTATCGAATTTGAAGTGTAGAAAAGGGATATCGCTACATTTAAGCCACATGGAAGACCATAATAGGATTTCGCTACAACTAAGCTATAACGAAGCGAAATTGCTTGTAATAATGCTTGGCCTAAGCAGTAACTAAAACACTACAATCACAAACCAAAACACACACAAATAAAATAGTTTAAAACCTTAATCAGCATTATGAACCCATCTCGATTTTTATGACGTGGTACCATATCTGTATCAATGCATAACTTCCTCATGAGCTTGAATTAATTTCCAATTAGTCAATTCATATTCACTAATAAATCTATTAGAAGAACTAAAAATCAATCTTAGGAAATTATTAAACTCATGATTCTATTAGTGACTTTAAAATCGGTCTTCATTTGCATGACCATGGTCATCACCATGAACGAAAAATCGTCTTTCTAATTTAATTTTAATGTACTGCCTTCCCACATTTTTATCTTCAATACGACGCTTAATATCAGCCATTCGGTAAAAATAGAAGAACATTTATAACCGTGAACTTGTTTCTTCGTCAACGGCATAAGAATATTCTGCTAATTCTTTTTTCAACAAAATTAAAACCTACAAACCTCAAAATTGCAGAATATTCTGTTAAATGTTATGTAACTGGTTATTATGTAATGTTGTTTAACAATTCCATAAGGGTGGTTTGGTAAAATATTAAAAAGATCGAAATTAGTCCACAAATATTATGGATGAAATGCATATTCTTCAACACATACCCTAATTAGATCCTAAACATAGGACCCTTTTACAAAAGAAGTATTTCTTCTGTTATCGATGTCCTTGATAATAATCACACCAATATTCGTTTGTCCAATTATGAAGTTGTGTCGAGCATGTCTTTAGGATGTCAAATTCACCGTTGTCTTATTTTATGTCGTTTGCTGGTTTCATATCGATGACATATATAAGAGGATGAAATGAATAGAGAACCAAGTTATTTGTGACTACTCATCGAAAATCAGGTGTAAAGAAGAAGAAAAAAACATAGAAAATCAGGTGTAAAGAAGAAGAAGAAAAAAACATATAACAAGGTTAATTTACAATTTATTGGACAAAATAGTGAAGGTGCTGGAGTAAATTGAAATTTTAAAATACGGATAACTAAAGGTTCAATAATTCTTTACGGACTGTCAAAAAACCAAGCCAGAACCGCTGCTAACGTTGATCCGAAGTGTCGATGATGTGGAGGACGTAATAGGTTAAAACATGTCTGATTTTTCTGACAAGAACCAAAAAATTTGCCTCTTATTGTGATCCGTTCATTTAATTTTTTAAGTCTGACTATGTTTTTTCAATTGATTTCAAATCTAGGTTTACAAATTCTATTTCACCTCTTTCATTTTCTCAGAAAATTTCTCTCTCTAACAGAAAAATCTTGAGGAAGAACAGAGGAAGAAAAACTAGTTAGAAGAAATACATAAAAATGAAAGCAAAAGTAGGGTTCACTCTCATTTCGACTCAAGATTTTTAGAAGAAAATCATTTTTTTTAGTACAAGCCGTGGTTTTTATGATTTTTTTTTTCAAAGCTTTTGCTTCAAATCTCCAGATCTATGTACTTAAGAGTGAAGTCGAAGAAATAAAAAGAGAATTCGTCTACTTAAGAGTGAAGTCGAAGAAATAAAAAGAGAATTCGTCCTTTTAGAACTAACTGTTGATGTAGACTTGTTGGATTTAAAATTTCGCTATATTTTTCTTCAACTCGGTTTCTGTTCTTCAACACCCTCATCTCTTCCAGGTTCATTCTATTTCATCCCCTTAGATTTCTTTTTTCTGAAATAAGTTAGAGCAATATAATCGTTTTTTGTTGGAATATTTTTCTTTGTTTTTCCCATTTTTGAAGATTGAATCCTTGAATCTCAACTCAAGGTACTTTTCAGAGATATGACAGGAAATAATTTCAAAGGAATATCTAGCAAGACTACAACTGTATATGGTTCTCAAGTATCTTAATTTAACGATTTATTTTACTTCCCCAACTACGATCTCTTTAAATCTCTCCTTTTTGGACGTATATACCATGATTTATGATATTGGAACAGCCAAAAAAAAAAGTTTGATTCAATGAATATATATTGTTTATGCACACATGCGTTGGAACAATGGATATTGTATATACCATGATTTATGTATATTGTAACAAAAAAAAAAATGTTTGATTCAATCAATATATATTGTTTATGCGCACATGTGTTGGAACAATGGATATTGTTAAAACTTTTCAGTCTACAATTTAGAGTTTTTAATGTGTGATATGGGTTGAGGAGTTCATTTATCAACCTTAGAAATATTTAGATCAATGTTGAAAGTTCAAAATTGTTAGTTTAGCATACTTAAGTTCCAAATGTACCTGAGAAGTTAAAATGTAATTGTTCATTACTAGTTAATAAAATGAAATTCCTTAAAAATTATGTTTGCAAGTCTTATGGAGTTAAGGTCGGTGCTTCTTATTGTGTACATGATAGCTGCAGTGCGGTATGGTGCTATTGAACCTGGTGAAATTAGGTTGAAGTTCCTGTTAGCTAGAAATACATTGAAGTTAATTTTTTCATGCTTAGTTAACTTAGCAATTATAACCTCTTTACCCTTGCAAATCACCATGTAATGTATCATCTTCTTCTTCAAAGCTTGTTTTATGTTTGCCTAGGTCAACTAAAATTAGGATCTAATTTATATTTGACCACCTCAATCTAGGCAGGGATCCACCATAGATAATTAAACAGTACTGATTGAATTGTTGCATGCCCCCGGTGTATGGAACGGTTATATAATGATCAATAGTATATTTGATAATCTATGTATGTGTATAGCTCTGCTTGGGTATGCTTGAATTAGAACCCTTAACATAATGTGACTGAAATGCTCTTGGACTAATATTTAGCATCTGGCAATGCAATATTGAACAAATATTGAATTAATTAGGTACAATGTAATTTTTTCTTTATATCAACCTTAAAGGTATCTAACACAACATAATTCCGAACTTTACAGGTAAACATATATAAGATTTTCCTCTCATAAAAACCTTGTCGATGCTAGATCTATTTTCTAAAGTTGTGGACTTCAGGGAATGCAACACATTATGCGCTACTGGAATAAGAAGGCAAGGTGGATATGGACTTCGTAAGACATAAATCAAGTAGCTAAACAGTCGGCAGAACTGAAGCATTTTGGAGGAATTTTTGGCAAAAAATTTTTGGTTGTTGGTAATGTAAACACAAGGATGAATGTAATTGTCCAGTCGAAAAACTCTCGTCATACCATTTACCCTCTGTCAATTGAACAACCTGATTGTAATAAAAGTGTACATATAGTTGTATGAAGAATTGTAGTGTAATTGATTGTCAGTTATCAAATGACATTCCTTATAATTTTATTTTTATTGAAGAAGAAATTTATTTTGCAATTGTTTTCAAGTATAATGGCATATACTTAAAAGGGTGTTCATTGAAGATAACTACAGTATGATATTAGGTTTGGTCACTGAATGCATCATATACTGAATACATCATAATAGCAGCAAAACAAGTAACAACAATAGTTAATGAGTAACAGAAGACTTGAAACAAAAATACTTCAACTAAGATAGGAAGACATACAGTTATAATATTTTTAACTAAGATAGGAACTGTTTATACAGAATCATAGATAACTAAATTTCCCCATTGTATTGGAAATTATAAAGCACATACTTGTGGAAGTTAACCCAAAAAATCCAAAAAGATGGAACATGTAGTATGAGTTTCCAGTGGATGTCAACTTCAAACACAAAAAATTCATTTAAAAGTTATCCCTATGAATAGCCAGTGAAAATCCTCTCCTTAGAGTGGCCTATAATGGTGCTCCAGATGCGATGTAAGGTGATACACATTGAAATCTTGCGCTCCTTCATGTAGTTGAAATCCGCCGTATGTTGGTTCGTAACGTCTGTTATCCCATTGTTGAGGTGCAACATTAAAAACATGCCCGTAAGGTGAAATGCTAGGTACACCCAAATGTACACCTGTATTACTCTGCGATACTCCAAACTGCGTATTTGAGGCAATTTGAAATTGCCCAACAGCATGAAGCTGCAAGTTTAGTGAATATTTTTGCTATGCATAATGATTTTTGCTACATTTCAAAATATGATTGAATAATTCATAACTATCAACTAGTATCACAAAAGAAAAACCCACATTTGCACATAATAAGATGTAAACAACATTCATACATTCTTACCAGATACTAATGATATTGTTCACGAATTGGGTTGATAGTTTCGGGTTGAACTGAATTAACCATGCTTTGTTGCGTCGGCACTTCTTGCAAAACCTATAAAACAAACATAAAACTCAGTTATAATGAATGATAACAAAAGCATGCGCGCAAATAGATTAGCAGTATAGTACCTCAGTATTTACTTTTCCTTTGTTTCCATTTTTTTTTTCCTGTATACCTTAGGCTTCGAGGTGTTTTTACATGACCTGCCTTTTGTAAGAACAACATGGGGGTTTTGTACTTCTATAACTTTGTTCATTTATGTACAAACGACTTCTGTCGCGGCATTTGGAACTTTTTCAGTTATCACTTTCAATTGTTCGCCTATCCATTTTTTATATCATTGCACTCGTCATCATATCGAGATGTTATATCGGCAAACTCTGCAAAGTAATCACACAACTCCTTATAACGCTTTTGCTCGGGAGTTAGCTTCCAACTATTAGAACTCAATGGCACCTTAGAATGCGCTAAATTCACATCTTTTCTCCATATCCTTGAAATGTAACGTTATGGAATTGATGTTACTTTGTTACAGAGTAACAGAAACAATGCATGACTACAAAGCATCCTCGAAATTCAAACATACAACAACTGCACTTCACTTTGCATTCATCCTTTTCATACCAAACCTTAAAAACAGCATGCTTCATAACTTTTGTAGCTTTTGGATTATGTTCGTATTCTTCTCCTTCTTCTACTGCCGGTATATTATCTACTTCAACTATATCTTCTTGATCTTAACTTGCAGCTGCTGTAGCATCTTCATCTGTTGAATTTTCATCTTCATATTCTACAAATGGTAGTCTGTAATACCAAATTTCTTGTTGTACATGATATCTTGTCACTTGAATACCATCCTGGATTTCATCTTGAACGTCAATTATTTCACAGTATATCTTCTTTGTTAATTCCTTTTGAATCTCTATTTCATAAAATGTTGTTGTTGGAATAACTTTTGAAAACGACCTTGCATCTGCCTTAAGTTCCTTTTCAAATTTGCTTCTTATAGCATTGTCATATTGTTCAAAAAATTGTGACAAAGTTGTTCTTGAATGAACATACCCGTCAAAGAAGGCATTCATGCTTTCACTTTGTTGAGTAGTCGACATTCCCGCCCAGAAAGTTGTCATCAGGTAACAAGGCACCCAACGATCTTTTTATTTATATAATTTATTTAACCATCTATTCGATCTCAACTTTGGATACTTTTCCAACATCTCACTCCAACTGTGTTCAAATTCAGTTGGAGATTGTGTATCATAGACTGCTCTTTTCAACCTACACTTTGTGTTTTGATACTTCTTGTGACTACTTAACTTCTCGGGTATATTCTTCATGATATGCAATAAACACCATCTGTGTTTAGCCTGCGGAAAGACCCTCTCAACAACGGCTTTCATCGAACTACATTGGTCTGTAAGTATAGCTTATGGAGCACTTCCTCCCATGCAATTGAGCCATGCTTTGAACAACCAAACAAAAGTTTCAATCCCCTCATTCGAAATCAGTCAACATCCAAATAGAATCGACTGACCATGGTGATTTACCCCAACAAAGGGAGCAAAGGGCATAGCATACTTATTAGTCAAGTAGGTTGTGTCAAATGTAACTACTTCATCGAATTCTTTGTATGCTTCTCTGCACCTTTTATCTGCCAAAAAAAATTTCTTCAAGCGATTTTCATTGTTCAACTCTTTTCTATAAAAGAAATCCGCGTCCAAATTTTGCATTCTCTCAAAGTGATTTAGAAGTGCGGCAGCATCTCCTTCTCCAAGTTCCAGACGCTTCTCTTTTGCAACCATGTTTCTAAGGTCTTTTTCATCATATGTAAGGTGTTCCACTCCACCGGCTTTAATTGCACATATATTGAAATTTTTGTACATCTCAAGTCATGCCTTATCATTTATCACGATTTTTCTTTTGACACTTTTCTAATCAACTTGTTACATCTCATGAATCGAGTTTCACTTGGGCTTGTCATGTGAGTTTGCTCGGGAACAAAAACAGTAATCCGCCATTTATAATCTACACCCAAACATGCTGTTAACTTAGCCTTGCATTCACATTTTCTTCTAGGATCAAGCTCGAACGGAGTATTTGATGCTGTTTTATGTTTGCCATTCCTAACACAAGCATAAGTTACGTGTCTTAGTATCCCCTCATCCTTTCTTGACGAGCGTATCTTACATCCAAATCCCGTTCTAACTGCATATTTTCTATAAAATTCATATATTTCACTGTCGTCATTGAATTCCATTCCAACTTTTGGCACCACTATATCACATTTACCATCTTTACCAACTGAAATAAAGACATCATCTCTTCCATCTTTGTTATTGTTCTCATCCAACCCAATACCACCCTCCCTACATCCCACATCATCATCCATCCTGCATATCAAAGGTTTTAATAACTACGTAAGCTTCTTTTGAAAGAATTGAAAGAGATTTACTGATTTTTTAATAGTAATTAGGGAAAAATTGCAGTTTGATTAATAAACAACTATTAAAGATTCTCTATAAATATATATTAATAATCTATTCTTCTAAACATATAGATTAGTTAAAATTTATAAGAACAAGAAATTTTTATTTTAACATCAAACTTTAAACAATGATTTTGAATTTATAAACCCAAAATTAAGATGCTAAATCACGATTACAACATTTACCTCTTTGATTTGTTTTTCCTCTACACTGTGTGTTGAATGCGACATATGAAAGTAAATCACACTTCCCAACAGTAAAGATGAAAACTCTTCTTTCTTGCAAGAGATGTATTCAATATACCAGAGCTTGAATAGAGATTTTGGGAAAAATAACTAGATCTAAATCTTATGGATGAGAAGCATTTGAACTTAAAGTTTTAAACGAAAGGCTCACATGAAATAGACAACTCTATCAGAAAAATTTGACGCGTTTTCTTCTATCTTTCCTCCGCATCTTGGACACGTTTTCTCCACATCAACAGCGGTTTTGGCCTGGTTTTTATCAAGGTCTGTAAAGAATTATTGCAAAAGGTTTTATCCGGATTCACTGTCAAACACAGAAAATTGGGTGCTAGGCACAGTTTTTCAAGTGATTTTTAAATACTTTTCACTTGAAAACTCCTCCATTCATCACCTACATGAAATGAATTAACCAAGAAAAAGCTATGAGAAGAAAGTTTGATTTTCAGATTAAAAACGGCTCCAAATTTACCACACACTTGAACTTGCATGGCCGGGCATTGTATGGTTTCACAGGATTTAACTTTGCACCTTTTCTAAAGGTTTCACCTATTTGCCACCCACACTTTTCCTATTTGCCACTCTTCTCACAATTTCTAAAATAATTCTACTTTTCAATTCTATTTTTTCCTATTTACCACCTCCAAAATTCAAATTAATTTGACTATAATTATTATCGTCGTCTTCTTCTTCTTCTCTCTAAGCTCTGTTGCAACTCGGTTGGGTCATTGTCGTCAAACTAATCTCCACCAAAGGATGCAAGGTTTGATCTTAAGCAGCCTTCTCCAAAGGAAAGAACGTACACCACCTACATAGAGTACAACTGCATTGTAACCGTGAACTTTTTTGCAGTTATCAAATGGCATCGAGACATCGCGTACTGGTGGTTCAAATGATGGAAGATGTGATTGTGTTGCTAATAATACATACCCCGTTAAACATAAGAAACGGTTGTACTGCTTAATCAATAAATTACTCCTTTAACTTAATGTTCCTTTCCATAGATTTTAAGAATAAACCTAAGAAATATGATGAACACACGTTGGAGATTAGTTTTTCCAGTTAACTAGGAGCCTTGGGTTTATAAAATTATGCATATGTATACGATTCTTAACTTCTATGGTTAATTCGGTATCCCCCTGAATCAATTGTATTTGTCTAGATTATTAGTGGATTAATTAGTTAGGGTTGAGAAGAAGAAGAAGTTGGTCGGTAGGTGGAGCCGTGGAGGTGGAGCAGAAGATGGTGGTTGTTGGTGGAGGTGGAGAGGAAAAAATTATTTCTAAGCTAGGGTTTTTTTTTATTTTGGTTTACTTGTTAGGGTTGTTTTGTTGTTGGATATATAAATAAAAAGTCAAAGAGGTTGTATTTAGGATTTCAGAAATATTATATGAGTGGTAAATAGGATAAGTGAAGGTGGGAATTAATGCGGGGGGTGGCAAACACTACACCAAAATCAGGATTTTATCACAGTGTAACTTGTCACAGTTTATTTTTCAGTCACTGATACACCTGTAATAAATCTTATAACGATTATAACTGTTAATAAATTTTGTATTTGTGATAATGATTAGGAATATTAATTTTTTGTATTAGTAACAATAATATTTGTTGACAATTATTCAGACAATCACAATTATAATCTAAAGTGATGTTTCCACACAAAAATTTCACCACATCTAAAACAACCCCAAATTAATAACTCTTAAGATTTTTTTTTGTCACTACTTGCGCAACATTTATACAAAATAACAATTTGTTTAATTTCTAAAAATCAATATTTATTTATTTAGTTTTCTTAATATTAGAAAACATGATCAAGACCAAGTCAACAAGTCATGACCTTGTAGGAAATTTGACTTAGACAAATACCTACCTTTTCTCTCGATTTTGTCGACAAAACCACAGCAGAAATATCTGCTTCTTTTGAAGACTGTGAAAATGACCAGACTACCCTTATCGTAATAAGTGCAATAAAAATTTCGAAGACTATGAAAATGACAGATTACCCTTACCGGAAATAAGTGCAGTGAAAATATTCTAGAGACTGTAAAAATGACCAGACTACCCTTATCGGAAATAAGTAAAGTAAATATTATAGACCGTCAAAATGACCATATTACCCTTACTAGAAATTTATGCAATAAATATTATGGAGACTGTGAAAATGACCAGACTACCCTTA
>JAJJMB010016787.1:0-29184 GCA_023531105.1 Papaver atlanticum | reverse complement strand
ATTTCAGGGGACTTCCGACTCCCTGAAGTCCATTTGTGTGTAAATCCAACTTTGATGATAATTTGAACTATAACTCCAAACTTAACACAACTATCTTTTTTTTTTTTTTTTTACTTTTTCAATGTAATTGTTAGTACGGTTCTGGATTAATTGATCTTGAGTGTTGTGATAAACATGAGTCATCTCTATAAAGCAAACCTTCTCTTCTTTGCTCGTTTTGTGGAAGTACAAGTCATGTCTAGAGTAAGTGTTGGAAATTCAAAAGGAACAGTAAAAGAATTACCAAACTTCAAAATGACATGCAAAAGATGAATCTGACTCTGGAAAAACAGTCAGAGACACCTGGGTACAAGAGGAAGTCCAAAAGAATCAGAGTCAGACGAGGTAAGTCTGTTTACTCAACAAACCTTGAAATGTCACCTTGTGACACAAGATGTGAACATTCCGTTCACTCAATTACTATCTAAATCATAGTATTGAACTGTATCCTTATTTTGGACTTGAAAATAAAGGTTACTTCAAGATTGTTCAAGTCTTGTATATCTTTTGTTGATTTTATTTTCTATATTGAGCAAGTTATTTTATTGTTGAAATAGATAATGGATCATGAACCGTGGAGACTTTTCCAAGGTCCTTTGGGGTTTTGCTATCCTAGAGTCTATTTATGTTCATTTGTGAACATCATTGTCCTTTACCTTCTCTCTCTTCTAAAAGATACAGTCTCATGGCTCCTATAACAAGAGGTACCACAAAAAGAGATGTTGTAGAAGTAGTCAATGTGTATCCGTGTGAAGGAATTTCTTCCTTAAGGAAAAGAAAGGTGAAGAATACGACTAATGATCCAGGTTCTTCGACCAACTGCCTATTGTCTGTTTGTCATTCTGATAATAACTTTAGGGCTATGGTGAAAGATTTCATCAGAAAAAGAAATGATTTAAAATCTCGAATTCTTTCATTTTTAAGAGATATCTCTCACTATGAACAAATGTTGTCTCTAACAAAGAACACTCTGCGTGAACTGAAAAGAGAATTTAGTGAGTTAACTGATATTTCTGAAGATTTGGAGGAATTGAATGATCCCATTATCAATGGTTTTTTCAATAATGAGAAGGAATTGTTTGTAGATGCCCTGAGAAAGTTCTACAATGTCAAGGAAACTTAGTATGAGAATTTATTTCTTGTGTTTTTAGAAGGATTAATAGGGTTTGGAATAGCCATTATTGTTAGTACACATAGCTATTTCCAACGTTTCATCTTCATGTTTTAAATTTATTTATTTAAATTCTAAGTTTTTTGGAAGATGATTTTTGCAATTTTAATCTTTATGATTTTATATATTGCAAATTGTTATGGGATATGTTGTTTACGTCCGTGAACCCATGACTGTCCCATACTTGTTCAAAAGTTATCTCTATTATGTCTGTATGAAAGTATTGATAAAAGATAGAATGAACTTTTGACAAACAAAAGTTAATCCTTTTATGTCATTATGCAAATATTGATGGAAGAAAGGATGCACTTTTGTTTACAAGGATTAAGTCTATTATATGTCATTGCGCAAATAGTAACGAAAAATAGAATGAATCCTTGTGTATTCCGCAGTATTGGTCGATCTCCGATCCACATTTTCGTGTATATGTTGTGTTGCTCCGTAAGTTCTCTTATGTCGAGCATGGCCAATTGAATTAAACATTTTTGTATTTGATTCAATTGAGATTTTTGGATTCAAATCCATGTTTTTCATGAGATTTGGTTATGTCCAAAGAAATCCTTCTTTTCTTGTAAAAGCAAGGTCGCCTTTGTTGTTCTTTCGGGAATGACATTATATGGGGGAGAGTTCTTTTTGAACTTGTGATTAATTGCCAAATCTTTATGGGGAGTGCGGCTGTGGAAATTTTTAGGGGTTATCTTGTATCTTTATAAACTCCTTGATGAATGCATTTAGCTTCGGCTTTACGATTGCATCTAAATAAGTTGGTATGTTATTCTCTTTTGGTCATGAAGTATCTCTATGTAAATTTCATGAGGATCCCACTAGTTTTCGTACCTTTGCCAATTTATATTGACAAAAAGGGGGAGAATTAATGTGTAGTTTCATACTACAAATACATATGGTTTATGGATCATAATGTAAGGGGAAGTGGTTTTCATGTCCAGATGAAGTATTGACTAAGGGGGAGCGATACATATCACCATAGTATTGTTTTCAAAGTTGTGATACAATTGAACTTTGATGCTGTGTAATAATACTATGACACTGTATAACAATGATCGAGAGCATTTGTTTTCTCATTGTTATCGCTACGGATCTTCAACAACTATGATGCTGAGTTGAACACGTTTAGAATCATGGAGTACTTGGAAGTAATGAAGATTTTGAGTCGTGTTGAAGATGCCAAGGAGATCAAGCATTTGGATGAGAAGCTACAAAGTTTTATTTATTTTGTAATCCATATGTATTGATAGTTTTGTCACTAAAATTGACAAAGGGGGAGATTGTTAGAGCACTGCTTGGTCGAACTCGCATGCGTTTCTTTCTCAAACATGTTTGTCAATGTTAGTGATCAAAACTATAAGTCTTGATTTCTAGCCTATTTATAGATGTCTCGGATTAGGACATAGATTGTGTAGTTGAGCTTAGACTTCGCGACGTTCATCATTTGAAGACGAAGAACTACTAAGGGGATCTTGTGGAACTTCATCGACAAAATGTATGTGGAGACTGAAACTTATCTATCACTTGCAAAGTCTATTTCTACTCTATATCCTATATTGAGACATAAATCGTATTACAATATAGTTTTCTATATACACATTTGAGATTTCGAGCTGAGTTTATCTCGCTTACATATTTCTCGAAATATGTGTTGGCAAGATTTCGCTTCGATCAAGTTCATCTTATATCATGTGAAAATTGCCGAGTAACATCTTATATGGTTTGTGTGATACAATCATTTGGTGTAGTCTTGGAATGTTTCGTTATGATTATTTCAATATCTTGAAAATTGCTTTGATGCTAATAATGTGTGAAAACGGCTAATTGTCATCCTCTAAGAAAGTTTCAATGATTGAAATAAAGAGATTAGAATCATGTAACCATGTTTGGATATAAACATAGTGTGTTATCACATTTGTGTGTAAGTCCAAAACCGGGAACCTGAAATATGCGTACCCGTCGCGTACTGGTGGTTGTTGGATGTCTGGGCAAGTATGCGTACCCGTACGCATACTGGCGGAAGTCTCACGTCCGTGAATTTATGCTGGAGTTTGGAAGTGTAAATTGGTATGCGCACCCGTACGCGTACTGGCGTAACCAAACTCGGTCCGGCTACTTAAGTATGCGTACCCGTTTGCATACTTGAGTTGGTTACTTTCTAAAACCGTTTGTGTACATGAACTTAAACATTTATAAATTAAGGAATGCAATCTTTTCAAACCGTGGCTATAATGTTCATGTATTGATTCGAGTGAATCAAATCGATTTTGCTTCAGTTGTGTTCTTGTATACTTCTATGAGAATATAGCAATTGAACGGCTCTTTAACTAGTTTCATTTGAGTCATTTGAACTAGTTATGGTTAAGATGAATAAGGTTGATATGAGAGTAATCATATGGCTAACTTCGGTTAACTATTTGTGAGACAACATGGTGTACACGTTTGGGTACGGTTACATAAACCTAAATAAGGGTACATTTCATTTGTGTGTAACAAGCTAAGTTGGATTTAACGGTTGAAAGATATTAGCTTGGTTGAATCAGGTTTTCCATCTAACGGTGAATATCTAATGCTTTGTTACCAAGGAAACTTGGATTGCAAACCCTGATTTTAAAACTATATAAAGGAGAACTCTAGCAACTGGGAAACCTAATCCCCACACCTCCTGTGTGTTACTAGTTGCATCAACTAGAGTTGATTCTCCTTTAACCTTAGGTTTCTATCGAGACCCTGTAGGTTAACGACTTGAAAGACTTCATTGGGATTGTGAAGCCAGATCCAACTATTTTCTTTGTAGTTGCGTGTTCTGATCTTTCCCGATTCTATTGTATTGAGTATAATAGAAATAATGGACTCGAGATTAATTTCGCCGATAGGCAAGATAAAAGTAATCACAAACATCTTCGTCTCATCGTTTGTGATTCCACAATATCTTGTTTCGCTAGTCGATTAAGATTATTTTGAGGTGATTGATAATTCCAGGTTGTTCTTCGGGAATATAAGTCTGGGTTATTAATTGGTTCCTGTTCACCTTGATTTATCAAAAGACGGAACAAAAACTCTTAGGTATTTCTGTGGGAGACAGATTTATTAAATCTATAGACTTTTCTGTGTGAGACAGATTTGTTTATCAAGTCCTTTGGGTCGTAGCAACTCTTGGTTGTGGGTGAGATCAGCTAATAGAATCAAGTGTGTAATATCCTGCTGGGATCAGAGACGTAAGGAACGCAACTGTACCTTGAATCAGTGTGAGATTGATTAGGGTTCAACTACAATCCAGTTCGAAGTTCACTGGTAGTAGGCTAGTGTCTGTAGCGGCTTAATACAGTGTGGTGTTCAAATCTGGACTAGGTCCCGGGGTTTTTCTGCATTTGCGGTTTTCCTCGTTAACAAAATTCTGGTGTCTGTGTTATTTCTTTTCCGCATTATATTTTGTTATATAATTGAAATATCACAGGTTGTGCGTTTAGATCAATCAATTAAAATATCCAACCTTTGGTTGGTTATTTAAATTGATTGAAACTTGAACATTGGTCTTTGGTACCATTCAAGTTGTTTCACATAATAATCAATCTCGCAGATTTCTATCTGTTTGTTTTGCTGATTCCATTGTGAAACAGAGATATTAAACTCTTGTATATACTTTCCTCTAGATTGAGTCTGACTGTCTAGTTGATTCTCTAGGAAGTATGTTAGAGTAAGTCCTCTCAGATTGCCAAACGAATTGTTGGGTTTGGTCGTTGTACCCCGCATTTTCACGACCAACTAGTGTCGTATACGATCTTAGATTAGAATTGATAAAATCTAGAATTTATGATAAACAATCTTTGAATTGTTATAAACGGCAGTTTATCATGTAGATGTCCACTTTAGTGGGACCCTATTACTTGGGTACCAAGTATGTAAACTCTATTAATAGAGTCCTAAACCTTTGTATTTTACACATATCTAATAGAATTCTCTCTCCTTCTTCCTCTCGACTTTGTGTCTCTTTTTCTATTTCACAAAACGTTATAATGCACGTAGCTCTACCGCTTAGTCGTATGATATTTATTTGGATATTAATCAAACACGACAAACATTAAAAAAAAATAGCAGAGTAGTTGATCCAAGAAATAATTTTCTCTTATCATAAGACTATTTTATTATTTTGTTTTCAATCTTACGTTGTCTATTTCTTTTAGTTACTGTACACATGAACAACATACTAACTATTGTTTTGTTTGGTTAGATTTGTACGTGGGATGATTTTTGAAATTCCCATAGCAACACCTGGACATTTCTATCCAAAGAAACATGGCCCAGAGATATCATACGGTTGGACGGCGTTTCAACTACCACGATGTACATCATTGGTAGATTTGTTTTATGTGTCTCTTCTGTTTTTGTTTTTACAATTTTCTTCTTCTCTTCTTCGCTGCAGTTTTTTTTTTTTTTTTTTTTTTTTTTTTTTGGTTAAGTTACTGGTTGTAATTATATGGTTGGTTATGGGTGATCAGTTTTGGTTTTTTTTTTTTTTCCTCTTATCCCCTCTTTCTGGAAGTCAACGGAGATGGGTTACGGTTTCTATTCCCCTAATGAAATCGTAATCACCAAAATTGATATTTTCTCCAATAGTAAATAATCACGTGCATGGTTGAAAAACCAACGGCCAATTCAATTTAGTATATTTGTATGGTAGACAAAGATCATGTGATTTGGCCATATGGTTTCTATTCTTTTTTACAAGAAACCCTTTGTCAGCGATAAGATGGATTTTTCATATGCGATGACTATATAAAACGATTGTTTATTTATGTCGTCGATACAATTTTGATATATCATTTAAATCAATTGGAATTGATTTTCTCTATCGATTCTTCAGGATGAGATGTAAATAAATTGGCATTCTAAATTATTTTTAAGCCAATGGTTCTATTTCTTGCAAGGAGCATTGATTGGTTTCTATTCTCTACAAGAAACCATCACTAGTCAACCACAAAGTGGATTTTTTCCAAAAAAGAATAACGATAATGATTTCTTCATGTTCTTAAAAAGAAACATTTTCTCTATCGACCTAGAATGAGACGTCGTTATTAGGGTATATCCCGATTACACGTACCAACGAAAAGAGGAATTGCTGCATTCCCGGGGGATATTGAGCAATTTTGATTTTCCTGGTGGTAATTATTCTCCAAAATTTTAAATTGTTCCACTAGTAGTTGGAATTGGACACAAAAGATCAAAGGGCGTGCACCCGGCTTGTTAGCCTATTTAATTACTCCTTAAGTGACTTAATTGATCTTTGAGAAGAAAAAAAATTTATTACAGAAAATGTTTGTAATTATTCTACAGTGAATGAATATTTCTCGTTGGCCCTATAGGTCACAAAATTATTGGAGATTATTTACATATTTTATATGTTTTTGGTTATAACCAATGCAATCCATGGTTGATGTTAAATTTGTATGTCAAGTAGACTACAATTTTATTTTTATTTTTAGGATAATTTTTTTTCATGGACTTTGAAGTCAATTTCACAGTCCAACTGGTGTTGTTGAAATCCAGAAATTCTTATGAGTATATGTCTCGAATTAATCGGATAATACTTTACGAAGTTTTGTTTCGTATGTGTGATGAAAATATTTCTGCCATAATCATGGGGAGACTATACACCACTAGAAGTCGGTGTTCATTAACTTTAAAAGTCATATTCTCTCCCATCATAATTGAAAAAGGCTGCCGTCTCAAATAGGTGCGAAAATATTTCATTTTTCTTTTATTAAGCTTTTTTTCTGTTGAAGAGGATAATCCAGTCACATCTAGCAAGTATGTAGCTTTTTAGTACATGTTACAGATAATGTTCCAATAGAGTATATCAAAACACAATCCACATTCTTCAAGTGAATATCTCTCTATTTCCCCGTTAAGGGCATTGGTACCAGTAACAAATTGAATTTTTCAAGATATGCATACACTTGAAATTATGTGGGATCGTACTAAGCTAAAATTATTGTCGAAGTATTCATTTATAGTAGCTACTGAAATAAATGATGGTGGTTGTGAACCCCTCTGCTGAGACATATCGACATATGTGATTGGTTGGCATACATTCCAAATTAGATTGGATTATTTTAGTTTGTCGATTGACGCAATATAAGGATCATAGATAGACTTGACACCGTAAAAGTTCCAAGCCTGAAAATTAAAGGTTGGTGTTAGTCATATTGCGTATTAAGAGAAAAAATCGTTTTAAGAGCGATTGAGGATTATATGTTCGAACCCCAGGATTGGTTCAATATTACATTGTTCTCCCTATATAATGTATGTATGTATTTGGCATGGTAGTCTTGAAGGACTCGTATTGCATTAACACAAGAAACATGCTCGGGGAACATATTCGAATTTGTAATCCTTAAAGGATTCAAATTATATTCTAGCAGCCACATGACTCGGTTATATCAGGTTTAACAATCCTTTATATATGTGTTTTTAGAAATTTGGTGCGAAACCAATAATCCGGATTAATTAGTTGATGATATCAACTTTATATATAGGTCTCTTGAGGAGTCCTTAAAAACACAATCCACGCTTTAGCAGCATAAATTCTACTTTCTTTCCTTTTTTAAGTCTACAGTTAGAATTATGCTTGCATAAAATCGTCTTTAAGATAGACTAGAGTTATTCTTTTGATGTTTATTTTTTGAAAACACTCATACAGTTGGGTTAGCATCGATAAATACATCAAAAGTTGTACTCTTTCCCCTTCGTTTCAGGTTTTGACCCATCTGGTTTTCCTGACAAGGTTTTAGCGAGGCAACATCTCTGACGTTTAAATTTCTTTTAATGTTGATATTTGTGCTCTTTTTCCTTCGTCCAAATTTTTCCCCATTGGGTTTTACTGGTAAGGTTTTAGTGAGGCAAGTTATTTCAACATGGTGGTCATCCAATAGGGAGTTGTATCAATTTTGGTTGTTTAGTGGATGTTCACATTTGATTAAACCAAATCAACTTAATCATCTCCTAAGAATTTGGATTTCCTTCTCACAAATACGATTTTTGTTCACGTATGATAAGGTATTCATATCTTGGCACTTTGTTGAAGAAACTACAATAACTATTTCTATAAATCATCTCCAAGAAATTAGCAATCCAAGAAACAAGTACTTAATGTATTGAATGAAACACGAAGACTCGAGAACACTATTATTAGAAGACTAACACAAAAGAAGACTTCATCAACTGGCAGATTTCTCACGAAAGCATTGCTATCTCCAGCATTCAAGAAATTCGTTTATCGAAGGAGTGTCGACTCAAAGATTTGCAAGCCAAGATTTAACTGAAGTACTTATCAGGGGGAGCATCATAGTAAAAGGTATTTTACTGGACTATCACGTTGTACTCTTTTTCCTTCGTCACGGTTTTGTCCCACTGGGTTTTTCCTTGTCAAGGTTTTAACGAGGCAACATATGCATGTCCAACTATATTCTAAGTTTTCTCATAATTGTACTCTTTTCCCTTCGATCAGCTTTTGTCCCTTTTGAATTTTTCTGACAAAGGTTTTAACGAGGCAATTACTTAGATACATTGGTCATCTAGGGGGAGTGTTATAAACGGCAGTTTATCATGTAGATGCCCACTTTAGTGGGACCCTATTACTTGGGTACCAAGTATGTAAACTCTATTAATAGAGTCCTAAACCTTTGTATTTTACACATATCTAATAGAATTCTCTCTCCTTCTTCCTCTCTACTTTGTGTTTCTTTCTCTATTTCACAAGATGAATGGCATTGTATCATAAAAGAATGACCTTAGAATAGACATGATCATTGTTAACCTAGATACAAGTTCCATAACTATCTAAGAAGATTATTACCAACTTATTCTTCGTGATCCCCAAGCAAAGTCTTATTGTCTCACTTTTTTTGTTGAAGAAAAGAAGTAGTGGAAAGCATCCTTATGAAGCACACACAAGTTTTCCAAGGGATGAATTGTGTAGCTTAGATGTACCCTTTATTTACAGTGAATGGTAGCTTGAATCCTAAGCAAGTTCGTGAGCTATTTTCCCTTTTCAAGACTATCCTTATTTTGAGAGTCTTTCCTAAGTTATAACTCTGCATACATAATTCATTAAATAATTACCGTAGCATAAATTATATTTTTGTAATTGTCTATATTAATTAAATAAGATAAATCACAATTTAACTTAGGAAGGAGTTTAAAACATCACACACACTTTAATATGGCAATAAAGTGTGTGTGGAAGAATAGCCATCCTGCCTAGAAGAGAAAACATCAAAAACTTGATTAAAAAAGGACTAGACATTTTTGCGGTTTAATCCGTGAACTGTTACAAACAGTTCGTGGATTGTTTCCTATTCACGAACTGCTACACATAATGAATGTTGCTTTAATAAATCACTCATAACTTCTTCGTTATAACTCGGAATTGAGGGACTCTTGGCTCACTGAATTCATATACTCACTCACTATAACATGAGGACCTTTCTAGGGATAAAGGTCATTGTCACTAAAGTCTTGGGCTCAAACATCCTTGAGTGTATACATAAATGTATATTTAGCGTCATAGGAATTGTTCCATAGAGTGGGCACTTGTTTCGATAGATTAGAAAGGTAACAATTAAACAAGAGTTCCAAATGAAATCAATGTCCACATACCTTAACTAATGAGGTCCTCGTTGATTTCTTCGTTTGTTCTTTAGTCTTCAATCTTCAAGGGTATTCGTGATTTCTGATACTCAACTATCATACGCTACTCCTAATCCGAGATTTGACTTTAGTAGACTAGAAATAAAGATCTAGTTCCGTGCTACTAAGATTGACAACAAGCTTGAGATAACAAAACTTGCGAGTTCGACCAAGCGGTGCTCTAACAAGAATATCCTATCCTGTCAACACATTATCACAAAGGCTGACTCATTCACATAAAAATGCGGGGATACCAATTAGGAAACGTGTGAAAAATATTCGTCATATTTCTCACCACAAAAGAGAGTAAACTTGGCAGAAAGGAATAAGAGGATAAACTCAGCCTAGTTTATCCTTCGATATTCCTACAAAAATAGGACGAGTGCTCGCATGGCATGTAACCCTATTTTCACTGACTTGGGATTAGAGAATTCAGCTATAAATAGGTACTCATCAAACTAAACACAACTTTCTCAACAATTCTCAGAGCAATTCTTCTGCAAACCTAAAATTATCCTTATTTTTCTCTTGTGACTAAAGTTATCCTTGGACGGCCATTCCTATTTGTTTATGCGAGGATTTTTTCTACCCAACCTTCCGATACTCACTTTTGGTTTCCCACCGATTTTAGGTAACTACAACTGCTAAAAAATATGAACCAGTGTATGATATAAGACGACTTCTAATTTTTATTACCTAACTTAATACATTTTGCTTGCCTTAATTCAGAAGTTATATTCTTTAAAATTGAATACCAATTTGTACTTTTTATTTCCTTCGAGTTTTCCTTTTAGAATGAGTATCAATTAGTGATATTCGTTACAAAACAACACATGATTATTACATTATATAGCAAGTAATGGTTGTCTTCAAGAATCGTTTTCACGTTATAACGCCTATTCCAAATGTTTTCCTAGTAATAAATTTTCAGATTTGTTTTCTAAAAAGATATTTTACCGTGCTTTTACGTTATAGCGGACATTATAATTGTATAAAAAATAGATAGTTTACACAAAAAATACACATTATTTCAATTATTTTTCCTAACAGAGTATAATTATAAATTGATAATTGAACTTTTACTTTCAAGATCATTATTTAGAATCGTTTTCCTGTTTTCATGGCCATTCAGTTACATATAAATTTGTATTAAATACTCCCTCCATCCCAGTTTAGATGAAGATGCATGTGTTTTCACGCATATTTAGAAAAAATAAAGAGATTAAAAACTTTCCAAGTCTACCCTCATTAATAATTCCTAAAGTATTGAAGTCTTCAATTTTTAATTCCTAGATTCTATAGTAAATTTGGAATCTAGTGAATTGTTAAGAATTTTATTTTGGGAAGTTGAACTTACACCATATTTTATATTTATATATGATTCCAAAGCAGGGACAAATCAAGAAATTATTGGGAAAAATAGGAAAACCTTCAAGTAATATGGGATTTACAAAAAACCTATAACCTTCCTCTAAATTGGGATGGAAAGAGATTTTTTTTCTTTTCTATTTTACAGTTATAGTGGCCATTATAATTTATTTGTAGAAAAAGCCTAAAAGAGCGCATTTTTTCCTTAAATGCATTCAATGCCCGTTGTCTGTTATTAACGGTCACGGCCGTTGGCGCTTGCACGGCTCGTTTTTTAAACCTTGTCTAAGACGACTAGACGACAATATCAACGATTAACACACTTGGTTCTTGTAAATTTAAGAGTAATGATCCACAGCTAATCATGCTGATATAGTTAGTCAACTATTTACTATTGAACCTATATTGATGGCATCTTTAACTAGTTAACAGAAGAAAACAAAAAGAATCTTACCCATTAACGTTAAGACAAAAGAAAATTAAATTCTCATTTAGTGCTTATAAATATCCAGTACCTATTTTATTCAAGATTGAGAGCTCAATACCAACAATACTAGTTAGATTTCTCATCAAGTCGAAATGAATTATAGAAAAAGAGCTAACACCAAAACCAACATTATCAAAATGACATTTCTCCCTTTGCATAATACTCTCCAAATTCTGTGTTTTCTCCTGATTATATCTCCTATAACAACACAAACGGGCACGGATTTTACATGTTCATCGAATTCAACATGCTCATGCAAGACTTACGTTGTCTATCGTGCACAATCACCGGATTTCTTGAATCTTGGATCAATATCGGATCTTTTTGAGGTTAGTCGTTTATCACTTAAGAAAGCTAGTAATTTGAGTTCGGAAGATGTGCAACTTATTCCCAATCAGCTCGTACTAGTGCCTGTTTCATGTGGTTGCACCCGAAGCAATTTCTCCGCCAATATCACTTATCAAATTAAACCAGGAGATAGTTACTATGTACTTTCCATTCAATCATTTGCGAATCTTACCAACTGGCATACTGCAATAGATTTTAACCCTACTTTAAATCCAAATTCTTTAAAGATTGGTGTAGAAGTAGTTATTCCAATTTTTTGTAAATGCTTAACAAAGTCTCAGCTGGACAAAGGTCATAAATTTCTAGCAACTTACATATGGCAACCTGATGACAATATAGCGCTAGTGAGCTCAATGCTAAATTCATCAGTTGACGATATTGCTGCTGCAAATAATTACAAGAATTTCAGTGCTGCGGTTGGGTTGCCTGTAATGATTCCGGTAAAGCAATTACCTGTTCTCCGTCAACCATCTTACTCACCTCCACCGGTGACAAAGAAATCAAACCATCCTCCAATTTTCGCAATTACTTTAATGGGAGCTCTCATTTTCGTTTTGGTATGCTTATTGATATTAATTTCTTTGCGAAGCCACAGAAGAAAGACGTTGGATCCGGAGGATACGGGTTTGGACACTGATGACTCTATAGTAACTAAGGCGAATTCAGGACCTAAGGCTGTGGATAAGCTATTACCGGGGGTTTCTGGCTATTTAGGCAAGGCTGTCATGTATGAGAAGGAAGTTATAATGGAAGCAACCATGAATTTTGATGAACACTGCAGGATTGGTGGCTCGATTTACCGGGGTACTATACAAGGGAATGTGGTTGCTGTGAAGAAGGCAAAACACGACATTACAAATGAGCTGAGGTTACTCCAGAAAGTAAACCATGCAAATCTGGTGAAATTTATGGGTATTTCCATTGATACAGATAAATATTACTTCTTGGTTTATGAATTTGCCGAAAATGGGTCCTTGGATAAATGGCTGACCCCTAAGGTGTCATGCTCGTCAAGTTCAATAAACTTCCTAACATGGGATCAAAGGTTGAGTATAGCGTTGGATGTTGCCAGTGGTCTTCAATACTTGCATGAACACACTCAACCAAGAATTGTTCACATGGACATCAGAACATCAAACATACTTCTCGATTCCAAGTTGAAGGCGAAGATTGCAAACTTTTCTAGGGCCAAACCACTTACAGACTCTTCCATGCTCAAAGCCGACGTTTTCACCTTTGGGGTTGTCTTGTTAGAGTTACTGTCAGGAAAGAGAGCTACGGAAACAAAAATAGGTGGTGACATGGTGATGTTGTGGAAAGAAATTAGAGTGATTCTTGAAGTTGTAGAGAGAAGAGAAGAACGGCTGCGGAGATGGATGGACCCAAACCTGAAGAACTCATTTTCAATTGACAGTGCAATGAGCTTGGCAACCATGGCAAGAGTGTGCACGGGGGAGAAATCCTCGTCGAGGCCAAACATGGCAGAAATGGTTTACAATCTTTCTGTTCTAAATCAACAATCTTCTGAGGTCTTGGACACGTCTTGGATAGGTGGTCTAGAAGCACAAGAGTCTATTCAAATCATAAGTCCATTAGCAGCACGTTGATTATGTACAGTGTTTGAGAATGTAGAACAATCCACGCAAAACTTTCATTTCATGTTTCCATGTGAATAGAATACAAAAGCTCTGTTGTTTATAGTGTGAGTTTGATAATCTGCCTTCTTCAATCCTAACATTCAGAAAACATATATTTACAGTGACTCTAGTTTTCTCTAGATTTAGTTACTCAAAAGAAATTTCATTGAACCCATCTGAATATTTACCAGCGCTGAGGCTACTTCATTCATGCTTGGTCTGCTGGTTGGATCTCGATTCAAGCAGGACATACTCAGTCTGGTTATAGCCAGTGCAAGCTCCAACCCGTAATTTCCTCTGAGATTTGAATCGATGAAGTCCCCGAGCTTCGTTTCAAGATCTTCTCCGGCCATCACAGAGATCATTGCTGTTGACAGATATTCTGTTCTCCGACCATCATGCATCAGAATTACATCCTTCCCAGTAATGAGCTCTAACATCACAACTCCAAAAGCATAAACATCCATCTTTGTTGTTACGGAACCAAAATCCAAATACTCAGGTGGCATGTAGCCTCTCGTACCCACTAACTTCATAGAAACAAACCCATTCTCCCCTCTCTCTGTTGATCTTGCTAGGCCAAAATTTGCAATCTTAGCCCTTACATTCCTATCGAGTAAAATGTTTCTGCTATTTATATCCTTGTGCACAGAAGCAGGGTTTGTAAAGTTATGCAAATACTGAAGACCTTTTGCAATGTCCAAAGCAATTTGAATCCTCTGAGACCAACTTTGGGTGAAAGAAAATTTCTCATTGCAAAGCCAGTCTTTTAAACAACCATTTTCCATGAACTTGTAAACTAAGTAAAAATATCCTTCATCTTCACATATACCATGAAGTCTAATGAGATTAAAGTGATTCATCTTGTGCAGTATATTCACCACCTTGGATACATTAGTATTCATCTTCTTAATGGCTACTTCCTCACCAGCTAAAATCCCACGATAAACCGAGCCTTTCAATCTGAATTCCACACTGAAATTATTTGTAGCCATCTTCAATTCATCAAGTGAAAAAATTCTGAACGCTTGGTCCATATCAGCTATTCCATCTACTACTTCTTTAGGTAGAATCCACTTCTTTAAATTCGGTGTCTGATTCTCTTTCTTTTTCTCGTGATTCAAACACGCAACAAATACAGCAATACAGGAGATGACTAGAAAAGTGGAAGCTGCCAGAACTCCCATACATAAGTAAAATCCTCTCTTGGACTTCCCTTTAGTATTATCGTTAAGAACATATCGATTAGGAGACTGCATTTGTAGAGTTTGAATCTTGGTTTTGATGCTGTCTGGTTTAGCTGAAAAGGGAATCAAAATTGTTGTGAAAGGAAAAAGAGTAGGATCTTCTTCACGTTCGGAGAATCCATTCCCGACTAGTATGCTCTTGATGCTTACATTAAATCTGTCACTAAGTTTAGGAACGGTATCACCCCAATAGACAGAGTAAGTTAACAGATACTCAGTGCCATTGAGAATTTGATTACTTGTTGGGCAAGCGCATCTAAGAGGCACTCGCAATTCATAACCAGGTAACAAGCTTGTAAAGTTGTAAATATTTTCGTCTATGAGCGAATCACAACTAGATAACCCCTGATAAGTGTTGTTTGCAATTGAGAAGTAGGTGTCTTGGGAAGTAGGGATAACAAAAGATGAATTGGCCTGATAATACTTACCTGAACAAGAGCAGTTTACAGGAACTACAACTTCTTTATTTGTGGGAAAATTCGCAGACAATGAAACATTGTTGACGTGTGCAAGTTTTGACGGGTCTGAATGTGTGAGTTTAGAAATCGTAAGAACTGAATTATATGAAGGTTGAGATTTGAATAGCAAGAAACCTTGGCAGGACTTGTTTTTGCCGTTGCAGGTGTACAAGTTATCAGGGATAGTGCCTGTTTTGTCAGTGCCGTCACAAGCTAGTACTAAATTTTTAGTATAATTCTGTTGAGAGGTGACTTTGGAAGTGAAAAACCAGAGGCAGATGAAGATTCTAAGAAAATTAGGATCCATTGCTTTTGGTTACCATGAAAAAATGATTATGAGTTCATGGAGAGACGCTTAAGAATTTATTGATGTTTGAACTTGAATGCAGCAGAGACGCTTGAGAATTTATTGATGTTTGAACTTGATGAATACTGCGACCGCATCATTGGCATATATTAAAATTCGACTGCAAATATCAGAGTGGTGTTGACTTTCAACTAACAAAGGTTGTTGGTCTGGTCCAACCTTTTATGGTGACAAGAAAACTTCAATTAAGTAGTAGTAGTAAAATATATAGAGTTTTTTGAATGAGATCCTCCTGTGTATGTTAACTTCATATGAACACTCTAATGTGGCGTCCTAGTTCTAGTCACTGTCCCTATTTACTTTTGTGTTGAATAGACCGATAATATGATAATGTAATCAAATGCGTAGTCTAAAAAACCATTGAAAATGTCAAAAATAATACCTGTTCAAGGATTCCAATATTGCAAGGTCATGGAAAAGTAGACAGGGTATAATTCCTTGACATATTAGAAAATAGAGACAGTGACTAATTCATACTTCGAGAAACGCACTGATGACTATGCATACAAATGGTGACATTTTAAAAAAGAAGAAGTCGGTGGCTTTGCTTACCGACTGTGGATTTTTAGCTAATACACAGTATGCAAACTCTCTTTCGAAACCAGGATGACAAGATGGGCATTTGGAAAATTTTGAAAGTTCAATCGCGGTCGACTAAATTACTGAATTGCACTGACAATCCAAAACTACTGGCTCTTAGGAATATTATTCAAATTATTTTCATTCAAGTACTTGAACCTAGTAAGTCGTAATGATTGTCTGCTGTTTGAAGAGAATCTGAGATGTGAGCTAAACGGTGTGCAGAGAATGAAACTTATGATCTGTATACAATTTATAATCATGTAGTAGTATTAAACAACATTATTTCTTAAGTTATCATTAGTATCAGTTAATTTCAATTCACAATCACATAAATTTTTTTTTCCTTCCGTCCCAAATTAGATGAGCTAGTTGCAATTTGCACAATTCTTAAGGTAAGGAGGAATGAAGAATATGTTTAAGTATTTTTTGTATAATTATACACTTATGTATAATAACTAGTAAAACTTAGAAATGATTTATCTCTTAAACTATACGACGGTTTTTCGTAAATTTTATACCGTTGAAAAACATTTTAAAACACCTACGTAACGTATATAAACATGGCTATCGAATTATACATATTTCTTATAATAACAATAATCAATTAAAAGGATAATTTGAAAAATATTCCCTTGATTAGTAAGATAGCTCAAAATTTAAAACCAACCTCATTTAATTTGGTACAGAGGGAGTATCGTAGATGGTGAAGAATAACAAAGAAGATATACAAGACACTTTGTGAAGCAGTATATATCACACCTCCACCACAGCTACCCCTAGTACTTCCTCTGATCTCTTCAATTAAAAGAAAAAAACCCAATTACGAGACAACTCCCCCTGAAGTGTCTTTGGGAGCTACAAAAGAAACTTTATGGTCTAAGTGGATTTGGCGATACAGTAAGGAAAAACAGGCCTCACGGTGCAGGATCATCAAGGAGAAGATAGGGGCTGGTATTTTAGAACAATCCCAAATGGATACAACTATTTCTCAAGCTCGTGGTTTCTGGAATTCTTGAAGACTAAATCTATAATGCAGGATAATGGAGTTTGCACTTTGAGAAATGGAAATTCGCCATTATTTTGGCATGATGCATGGATGATATTTCGAAATTGGAATTTCCATTCCTTTACAAGAAGTCTTATAATAGGTGGGGTACATTCAATGACATCATTTCCAGTGACCGCAGTTGGGTCTTCAACTTGAGCTCTGCTTTATCGGTGGCCGAAAACAATGAGTTTCAACTGCTTGTGGTACTTCTTGGTAACTGTCCACTTTAACTGGTGACTAGATGAGGCACGGTATTTTAAAATGCTTCTAACTTTTAGATTAAAGAGAGAATATATTAAAGAGGAAGAAGGTACAGTGGAATGCTACCAGAGGTAGCTCAAAAAGAGAAAGAAAAAATTACAAAAGAATGGAGTCCTAATAGAAAATAACACTAGAGAAATTAAGACGGACTCTATCCCCTGCAGCTGAGGACCAAGCTAGTACTAAAGACTTCGCTTCATCACCCAAATCGGAATCTGTTCTAAAAGTGTAGTTTTCCTTGAAAATACGATGATTTCTCTTATTCCATAAAACCCAAGTAACTGCAGCTGGTATAATACTCCATATTTTACTCATTGAAATAGCAGGCCAACACTTCGGCAGAGTATACATAGAAAGAGGAAAGCACCAAGCCCAATCTGCAGGTGTAAGCATAGACCAGACTCTAAAGGCCACTTTGCAATGAATTAATAGATGATCCCTTTCTCATTTCCACAAAGAATGCAGCAGTCATTTAAAACTACTCCCTTTCTCAACATCATATCATTGGTCTTTAACTTACCATGAATCGAGCACCATAAGAAAAAAGAAACCTTAGGAGGAATGCAATCATTCCATATAAAAGAAAGTAAGGGAAATCTGCAACCCCTTCATTTTCAATGAGCTTAGAATATAAGGTTTAAACAGTAAATACACCAACACTTCCAAGAGACCATCTTCTAGTGTCAGTAGGCCTGTCAATGGAAGAATATCCGTCGGATATTAAGGAATCCGATATCCGACAGGTTAAGCACTATCGGATATTCGATATCCGATAATATCCTATAGGATATCAAAATCAGATATTGATATCCGATATGTTAAGCTATCGGATATCGGATAATTATTCGACAATATCCGTTTCTGAATAAAAAAAAATCAAAAACCTGTAAACAGTTTCCAACTCTTAAATAGTTATCTCTGTCTCTCACTCACACATACATGAAAACAGAAAAGAAACACAAGTATGATAAGTAGGTCTGTCCAGTCTCCAACTCTACTTTCTTCAGTGTTCTTCGATTTCCATATCTGCATTATAAATAGTCAACATTTAGATAAGATATACAAGTATACAACTACATCTATGACTAATTGACTGTAGTCTATAAGTAGTAATAATAGAAACTAGGAAGAATAACAGATGAAAGATCAAAGATGCATTGAGTTTAAGCAAAAAAGAGAGGAAGAAATGTTACCTTCATCAAAGAAATCTGGCAACCAATCGCTTAAGCACAACAATGCTTCAACAAGCTCTGGATCTAATGAAGCTCTGTGTGTTGTAAGCACTCTACCACCTGCACTGAACATTGATTCGGATGCCACACTGGTGACTGGGATAGCCAAGACATCTCTTGCCATCTTTGCAAGAGTTGGGTACTTAGGTGCATTTAGCTTCCACCAACTCAAGATTTCAAACAAATACTCATCTTTTGGTGAGCCTTTGCTAAGCATTGGTTCTTCTAAGTACTTGTCCAACTCAGATTTCTGCACCTCAACTTCCATGTTTTCCATCATAAACTCATCATAATCAGAATCACGTACCTCATCTAGATTGCCTGAATCAATCATACTTGAGCTAGAGACAGAGCTGCGAGCGCCAAAATAGTGTTCATCTGCATTTGAGTTTTGTGATTCATATGCATTGAAAAGAGCTGTCAATTGTGTTTTGAATTTGTTATACTCCACTGCATAGCCACTGGATCCATACATCTTCTTATAACGAAACTCTACCCATCTTGCCTTGTATCTTGGATCTAACACAACTCCAATGCTCATAACCAAATTACTGTCAAGCCAATATGCATCGAACTTTTCCCTCATCTTCAACCCCATTTCTCTGATATACTCATAATCATTGTATTCCCATTGTTTGATGCACTTGTTAACTTCATATACCCCATTATAGTACAGATTTGCAGTTGGATACTTCATCCCTGCAAACCTGGTTGAAACATCATTAAACACCTCTAAACATGCACAAATAACTACCCCTTGTTGCCACTGGTCAACACTTGGTAGACACTCGAATTCAGGACCAAGGACAGCTAATCTTTCAAACCCTATTCTCAGTTCAATTGCATTTTTGAGCATAACATAAGTTGAGTTCCACCTAGTGTCTACGTCTAGACTAACTGCCTTTCCAGACAACCTAACTTGTGACACAGCCAATTCAAATCTCTCCTTCCTAGCTTGTGAAGATTTAACATACTTAACACAATCTCTAATATTTTGCACAAACTTAGCAGCAACTTTCATACCATCTAGGACAACCAAATGAAGAATGTGGTTGGCACACCTCATGTGAAACAATTTCCCATCAAGAACCAGGAAATCCTTACTCTCTATCCACCTAATTAAGTTTCTCATCATCACACCATTAGCAGCAGCATTATCAGCAGTTAAAGCAAGGAATTTCCTATCTATGTTCCATTCAAGAGTGCAAGTTTTAATACATTCTGTGAGAACATCTCCTGTGTGTGGTGATGGCACTAAAATATAAGCTAATGTTTTCTTCACCAAGTTCCATTCATCATCTATGTAGTGGTATGTTATACAACAATATCCATCTTTAGTATGCTTAGAAGTCCACATATCAGTTGTAAGACTACATCTAGAGGTCAAATTATCCAATGCTAGTTGCAATTCTTGTTTCTCTTCATGAAAAAACTTCATCACATCACTTCTAGTTGTATTTCTACACATGATCTTAGCAGCAGGGTTCAAGGACTTGCAAAACATTCTAAAGTAAAAATGTTGAGCCATGTTTAAAGGGTAATCATGCTTAGCAATCATTTTAGCCATGTATTCCCTAGAAATTGCAGGATCATACTTGTAATTAGATAATTTTACAGCTTTGTTACCTGCTGTTTTCAGTGAAGCAGTAATTTGTTGTTGTCCAGCCTTGTTATGTGGTCTCTCTCGGCAAATCTTTAGATGATTAGACAACCTGGTAGTACCAGTCTGACTACCAGCATCAATTACCTTCTTGCAATGATTGCATGTACCTAGTACAACAGCTTCCCTCACATGTTTTTTGTTGCGTCTTACTTCAACATCCCTTTCAAATTCATCCCACACAGGTGACCTTGTTGTTCTAAGTCTTTTCTTCAGAGAAGTTACCAATGGATCCTCATCAGCTTCTCTATTTTCATCATCTTTATTAGAGCCTGGCATGGTATCATCAGCTGGGTTCTCTTCTGGTTCTGGTAATGTCCTAGTGTCACTAGTACCATGTGTTGAGCCAATTGCTGAAGCTTGAACACTTTCACTTTGTGATTGTGAACCATCCATAGAAATGATGTCATTTGATTGAAATTGAGGCAAAGAGGTTGACTTTGAGGTTGCAACTGTCTTGCCCTTGCCTGATTTTTTAAACATTTTTGCAATTGCCTGTATTAAAATTAAACACAGAATAAGTTACCAAAGAAATGAAAAAAGCATTCATAACTATCAACAGTAAATACTAAAAAGCATTCATCTCAAACTGAGTAATTAAGATCAAATACATTTCAAGAACATTCTTTACCAACCAGCTTCGATTTCAATTTAAGTTACAACCTAACAAGAGAATGACTAGCTAGGATAGTTTAACTTGATAAGCTTCTCGGTATCTCAATTCCAAGAGAATGACTAGCTAGGATGTAAATTAAGATGCATTATCAGAGATTCAGAATCATAATTCCAAGAGAATAACAACTGATTATGATACCTGATAGAGTAGAAACCTTCTTCAGAGCCTTTTGCTTGTCTTTTGTTGTCATGTAAATCCAATGTCAAAATTAACTTCTGCTTAACACCCAAAAGATAGAAATCAGATTCTTCACATAAAGAAAGTAAAATAGAATACTACAAGTGTAAACAGTAGTATATTCAGTCTAAATCTTCTAAAAGTGTATCATCAACACATTAACTTTTAAAATATCAAAAATAGATCAATTCAATCAAACCCTAAACTAATAACTATCAATATTGAGTTATTCCTCAACCTCAATGCCTCATATTCTTATTTAAGTTAAACCCATCTCAAATCTTTCTCTAATTTCATCCATACATGTAAGTCATATCAAACCCTAATTTTTGATTGCAAGACAGAAACCCTAATTTCATGACAATCGAACACAGAAATAGAAGAGAATTAGTACCTGATTGAGCGGGTGAGTGATTGATAAACAACTGAGTGAGTGATTGATCGAGAGAGTGATCAGCTGACGGACTGATACGAGAAGTGAGAAGACTCAGAAGACAGAAGAGAAGAGAACTGAAAAAGAAGAAAAGGAAATGAGTGTAATTCGAGACAGTCGACTCTCAGAATATTAGGTATGGAATTAGGAAATTACAATTATATCCCTAGTTCTATCGGATATCGGATATTAACCAAACGGATGGAGCCTAATCCGATATAGATAGGTTAAGGAAGAAATATCCGATAAATATCCGTATCCGATATCCGATATCCGATATAACGGATAAATTCCTATAGGATATCGAATAATCGGAAACGGATTCCGGATATCGGACAAATATTGACATGCCGGAGTGTCAGGCAAACTATCTAGCCTTCGAGGAGAAGAACCAATTCTGAGGAGTAATAAAGCAAACTGATTTACTTCTTCATCTCTAAGTCTACTTTTAAAATCAAAAATACTTTTAAAATGCTTGTAACTCATCATTTCGTGTGCAAACTGTTTAGTTTACAAGCACATTTTTCCCGGAAATTCAATTGTTATTACCCTGTTAATAATGATTTGAATGGTGGTTTGTGGTGGTCTAAGATAATTCCACCAAAGGTTAGCTTTGCATTGTGAGCAGCTAGTCATTGCCTACAATTTAAATGCTGAGTCCGTATTATTACTGTGGGTAACACGAATTGCAAGTTCTGTGACAGGGATGAAGAAACTGTGGAGCATTTAAATCAAGTGGGTGTTCACTAATTCTCTACAATAAAACTTCTTAGCTTAGCGTCTTATAAGCTTAAAGGGAAGAACTTGGACATCTAGAATTTGTTACCTTTTGTTGTTGGGTCATTTGGAAAGTGCGTGAAAATATTGTGTCTCGCAATGAAGAAAATCGAGTGAATAACTTTTGTCTGGGATTAAATCTGTTTTGATGTTATGGGGTTCGGACATAAATAGATTTTGTGATATCTCAACTAGTTGTGTTTTTGTTTGCCGGAAATCATTCGTTTATTGTCATTTTGGACACCTTTATAATAATTTTCGCTTTTTTTTATTACCTCCATTTTAAAAAGATAGGCTTGTTTCATGTACAAATTACACATGAAATAAGCTTATCTTTTTGAAACTAAAGGAGTAATAAATTTTTTTTGGTCTTTTTCCTTAATAAAATAGAAAAGCAAAATGGGGAAAATAAAAACGATTTTTTTTTATCCTCATTAGATAGCCTACTGCTTTGGGGTAATATTTTTGGTAACTGTCGTGTTTTTGGAAAGTTCCGGAAATGATGAAGGTCTATATATAGTCGATTTCATTTTCCTTACCACATTAAGACTTTCTTTCTTTACTCTTTACTCTCTGACTGCTCTCGTTTTTTCTTCTTTAAAACAAAGTTTCCATTTTCATTCTATGAGCGGCTCTGAAGACCAAGAAGAGGGTGATCACTCTTCGGGTGATGAGACCTCAGCGGGTGAAAATGAGAGTGTTCTAACTCCCATTCTTACCGAGGAAAATCGCAACTTCCCTCTTGGTAAAGGTAAAGACGTACGCATTTTGTTCTCTCAACGCAGTGAGAGCGACGTTGATCATAGCGCAGCTGAACCAGTTGGCCCTACTACATCTTTTACAAACGATGATCTCTTTCAATAGATACAGATACCAATAGATTTTAATCTGCCGGTTGTTAACGAGGATATGAGTGATTGGCTTCTATCGGAGGACGTTACGAACCTACTTGCTCTTCACATTGTAAATAACTCGTGTCTGAAGTTAGAGCTGGGCGATTTCACCCTTTTGCGTGTATCCTTTCTTTCTATTGCTAAACCTTGCTTAGAATGGCCTTTCTTGGTGGAGCACATTCTTTCAAAGTCGTTTCGTAATAATCTGATTTGCCATTTAAATTTGATGGAGGCGCTGTCGTCATCTCGATATATGAGTTTGACTCGAAACAACGATGATTTGCTTCGTCTGGCTCTTAGGTGGGTAGTTCTTACTCATACTTTCCTGTTTGCTTGGGCTGAAGTGGCTCCTACTTGTTTCTATGACTGGGCTTCCGCTGCATGATAGACATGATTTCATAGCGGTGGGTGGTGATGACGCTTTGAAACCTGACTACGACGACCTGTTAACCCTGCTGAAACATGCGTGATTGGATTCAAAGAATCTGACCGAGAGAGTAAATTTTTGATGAGGGCGTATTTTGATGAGGGCATGAGGGACAAATAAGATGTTGACATGTGTTTTTTCAATTAATTGATTCTAACAAATTTTGTTTTCAAAAACAGAAAAAAAAAAATGTATTTTTGGAGAGGATATTAGTTATCTTAATTGATTATATTTTATCTTTAATTTTTTTGGAAACAAAATCTGTTAAAATAATTATTAAAAATGACACATATCAACATCTTATTTGTCCCCATGCCCCCATCAAGAAACGCCTCCATCAAAAATTTATCCAGAGGCAAGTACTTTGGTCACGGCTAAGTACTCAAAAAGGACAAAGGTTAGCCGTAAAGGTTCTGCAGTTCCTGCGGTTATGGATGATGTTGTTGATTCTTCTACCAAGGGGATGAGAGTTTTGACTGCCGAGAGAGGCCAAAACGGTTGCTTCAGCGGCTTAACCAAAGCCCTGCTAAATCCTGTGCACCTATAAATATTCTGCTCTAAAGGTGGAACTTTGAAGAGAGAGTTTTCTATAGAGAGAAAAAAGGTGTTCTATTAACAAAGAGTGTTGCAAATTACTTCAAAATAACCTACTAAAATAGAGAGAATGGCCCCCACCAAAGAAAACCACCGTGGTGTCCAAAAAACTGGTTCCTAATAACATTCCGGTATTGGGCTTTTCGGCCCAAATGAATTTCCCGGCATTTTTATTCGTACCCCAGAAATATAAAAAACAATTAACACACCTAAAATCAACAGTAGATGAGAATCTAAAGGGGATAAAATTCTCTCGAACCCTCTCAGAGAAATCCAAAATTTCTCACTAATGGCCATCGCACCACAGTTCTGTCGTCTTTCCATCGGAAGTGGTCTCTGCTTACCGGGAACTCGTATCGGAACTTTCAGGAAACCTTTCCCCGTTCGTTGTCACGTCAGTGATGCTTCCTCATCAGCTTCTTCTTCCAGTGATTCAGACTTCGATACTAAGGTGTTTCGTCATAACTTGACCAGAGGCAAGAATTACAATCGTAAAGGTTTTGGACATAAAGTTGAAACCCTAGAACTTATGAATCAAGAGTACACTAGTAAGTTTCTGATTTTTGATTTCGATTATGAATTTCTCCAATTAATCATCTCATGATGGGAATTATTCAGAATTAGGATTTTGTCTGTCGTATGTTTACAGGTGATGTGATTAAGACTTTGAAAGAAAATGAATATGAATATACATGGGGAAATGTTACCGTGAAATTAGCGGAATCTTATGGATTTTGTTGGGGAGTTGAAAGAGCTGTTCAAATTGCTTATGAAGCGAGAAAACAGTTTCCTGAGGAAAAGATTTGGATTACTAATGAAATTATTCATAATCCTACTGTTAATAAGGTATTATAGTTTTTTTTTTTACTTAATTTTAATCATTTTGGGTTGATTAGAGACGTTATGGTGGAAATTTTTATGTAGTTTGAATTTATGGAGTGTTTGATGATTTCGGAGTTGTTGGCTTTTCAGAATAACTGAGGAAAAGAATTATAGGGTTTTAAAGATTATACTATGAGTTGAATATTCGAAAGTAGTTTGAGTTTCATGCGTACTTGATAATTTTATGAATAGTTGAAGCTTGAGCTGCACTGGTGAGAGTTTTATGGTTATTCCATGATTGAGATTATCACTCTGAGGATGAGATATCGTTCACACTAAATGTATAGCAAAATATGAGACTATATGAGTCTTCAGATGCGGATTTCCTTCCCAATCCTGTAACTTTATGTTTTATTGGAGTGTTAGTTAATATTTTGTCTAAATCTATGTTAAAGCTAGTTTCATGTTCTGCAGAGATTGGAGGAGATGAAAGTTGAATATATTCCTCTAGGGGATGGGGAGAAACAATTTGATGTTGTTGATAAGGGTGATGTTGTGATTTTGCCTGCTTTTGGAGCTGCAGTTGATGAAATGTTAACATTGAGCGAGAAAAATGTGCAAATAGTTGATACAACATGTCCATGGGTGTCTAAGGTACTTTCTATGAAAGCAATCTGAATGGTTACTTTAATCTGACTTGTCCTGTTGGTATTTATATGATTATAATCTTTATCCAAGTTTTTGAAATTTTGAAAGGTGTGGAACACTGTCGAGAAGCACAAGAAAGGAGACTATACTTCTGTTATTCATGGTAAATATGCTCATGAGGAGACTGTTGCAACTGCATCTTTCGCAGGGAAGTATATTGTTGTGAAGAGTATGGCAGAGGTATTGTTTCTCAACATTTTTCACTTGGTTGCCATCAAATGTATGGAACTATCTTTTCTTGCCTACTTCGTCAAAAATTTTGGTTTGTCTTACAACTAATTTGCTTCAACGCTACCAGGCAACATATGTTTGTGATTACATCCTTGGGGGAAGCCTTGACGGGTCTAGTTCTACGAAAAAGGCATTTCTAGAGGTAGCATTTCTGTCTGAATTGTCAAATCTTTGACTAGAGAATCTGGTAGCTAAGTTCTATAAGATATCATTTGTGTCTGCAGAAGTTCAAGTTTGCAGTTTCCAAGGGTTTTGATCCAGATGCTGATCTTGTTAAAGTAGGCATTGCCAATCAGACTACAATGCTGAAGGGAGAAACTGAAGAGATTGGTTAGTTACAGTTGCTATCTGCCAACTTGCTATATTTCATATGATGGGTTTCTTAGAAGTAAAAACTATAAAATAACGCCTATAAATTGAGTCTAGGTTGAGACCCAACACTCTTCTATAATTTACTGATTTGCCTCTAAAAGACTATCTAATAGTTTTTAGACTACAAACAACCCCTAGGAAAAGAAACACAAAACTAATAACGACTGAAATGCCCTTCTAAAGAGTAGAAACTAGTAAAGATTCTAAAATAGAAAACAAGTGCAATATGCCCTGCATTATCTACCTTTTTCAAATTAGTTTATTATATTTCTGCTCAGGCTGATAAATGGTTTAACCTATCAGGGAAATTGTGCGAGAGAACAATGATGCGCAAGTATGGAGTAGAAAATGTTAATGATCATTTCATAAGCTTCAATACAATTTGTGACGCCACTCAAGTACTCCTCTTTTCTCACTTCTTCTCTATTTTTATGGATTCTTTATTATAAATATAGTTAATATCCTGTTGTAGCACATGATAGGTTATTGATGATTAATCCACGCGTGTACCTTTTATTTAAATTTCTCCCGTAGGTACAAACTAGACTTCGGTTACAGTCTTTGCAACATTATTACCTAACAATTAGTCGCATCTGCCCGCAAGTCTCTATTCTTTATCATATATATTAGTTGCTAAGTGTGTATAAGTATATTATTGGAATAGTATACGGCTTGTGTGCATGGGAAGACCTAGTCTTTATAATTAGCTAGTAAATCTTGTATATCCTAGATAAATATGTTTTACCTAGTCAAGATAAGGTTGCTTGTTATCTTCTAGACTATTCCAATATATATGATGTATCCGTTGGATATGCTCAAGTATTATTATAGTCATGTCTAGCAGCAGAGAAACTGGACTTCGCTTTTCATGTATGTATACTTGAAGTCAAATCTATGTCGATGTGAATCCTAATGGTAGTTAAAATCAAAGTCTCCCTGGAGCCACCATGTTGACTTGTATGTGTGCATACTTCAGTTCGTTCACATCATAAAATCCACCATAGTTGATTCCTTTCCCAGTGGTACTTAAAAGTATTTGGGCGAGGTACGAAAGGCTGGTATAACTCTTGTTGACGTACTAGTAATATTGGTTTTCTGAATCTGTTGAATACTAGTGGTCAATCTATGTAGATACGGTGCTGTAATTTTGTTTCACGTGTTTATCTCTCTACCGTAGATTGGGTTATTCTGAGGCAAAATGACAGTGATGCCTTTGGTTTTCTGTTTTATATCAGGAACGCCAAGATGCCATGTATAAGCTGGTGGAGGAAAAGGTTGACCTCATCTTGGTAATTGGAGGATGGAACTCAAGTAATACATCCCATCTACAAGAGATTGCTGAGCTCCGGGGGATCCCTTCTTACTGGATAGACAGTGAGCAGAGAATAGGACCAGGAAATAAAATTAGCTTTAAGTTGCTTGTAAGTTGTTTTTCTCATCAGCCTTGCAGCTGAATTAGGTTACTGCTTGTTGCCTTACTTTATGGCCAAGGCATTTGGATGCTCATCCATTTCTTTGTTCATTGATGTCGGTTAGGTTACTCTTAATAAATCTGATATGAACTAGCTTTAGTGAATTTGATTCTCAGTTAATATGCTGTCTCTTGGTGTTGTAACAGCACGGTGAGTTGGTTGAGAAAGAAAACTGGCTACCGGAGGGTCCTGTCACTATAGGTGTAACTTCAGGTGCTTCCACCCCGGATAAGGTAAACTAACACTAGTCTTCATGGTATAACTTATTCTGTTTTCAGAAGTACCCTACACCATTGGTCTATTATTAATCTTGGTATACTGACCTTTATGTGCTAAATTTTTGGTTCAGGTGGTTGAAGATGCACTGATCAAGGTATTCGACATCAAACGTGATGAAGCCCTGCAGCTGGCATAAGGATTGTTGTACCCTTACGAACCTCCACAGAAAATGTATTGTGTGTGTTGGCAAAAGAAAGTATAGTTATAAGATATAAGACTCGTCCATATCATTTATAGATTGGATGATTGTAACAATACCAATTGAGATCTCTTTTGGTGGACGAAAAGCAAATTATGTATTGTTGTAAAAGTGGTCCTTACGTGAATATGAATACTGGATACGTTTTTTAGGAAGATATAATAGTGGAATAATACTAAATGGGGATTCAGACAATATATCTCACTCCCTTTCACCGCCCTCACTTCCCTACGGGTGTATCCCAAAATTACTTCGACTTGCGTTGGCTGAGCGGGTGAAATCCATGCATTTTGGGCTAAATATTGCGGCAAATGGGTGTATCCCAAATTGTCGCCTAAGATTTTCTGAAGCATTTATCTCTGAAGCATATTTCGCCTAAGATGGACCATGGATCTGTCCTAAGCTGATGTACCTGTCGGAAGTTTTTTGTGTGTATGGCGAACTTCTGGTATGATTTAATTTGAGCAACTATTACCGGAAGTGTGATTCAGGTACAATGTACTGACTCGCATTCGATGCACATTA
>JAJJMB010016774.1:3608-46259 GCA_023531105.1 Papaver atlanticum | reverse complement strand
ACGACCGGGGAGTGTTAGGATGCTGGGGTTTAACATATGACGCCAGCGGTTGAACATGCGTCAGGGGCGGTTAAACATGAGCTGTTAGCAGTCAAAGGCCAGCCTCCAATGGATAACTCGCCAACGGCACTGTTAGAGCATTGCTCGATTGAACTCACAAGTGTTGCTATCTCAAGCTTGTTGTCAAATTTAGTTGTCAAAACTATATCTTGATTTCTAGTCTACATTTAGTCAGTCTCGGATTAGGATATAATTGTGTAGACGAGATTCGGATATCGATACGTTATACCATTTGAAGGAGAAGATCAACAGGAGCTATGAAGAACTTTTTCAAAAAAAAAAGGTAAGTGAAGACTGAACCACCTATGTCTCAAGTTTTCACCATTCTATCAATGAGACATTATCGCATGACTAAATTAGACAGTATATATGCATAACAGAAATTTGGAGTCAGGTTTATCTTAAATATTGTTCTCGAAACATGACTAAGCTTAAGAACATTTGTTCATACTTGATGAATTTGGTGAAAAATAATTTATTGTTTATGACCTTATTATGATTCACGATTTAATAATTTGAAAATAGTCTAGAACAGTGATATGTGTCATTGATGTTGTTCAGGAATGTTTCGAATCGATTATTAGAGAGATATAGAACTATTGTAAATCTGGATACATAACAATATGCATACCAGTTCACACACTGGGAGAACTGTTATAGGTCTGAAGCCGCAGTACATGTACCGACGTAGCTATAGTGTAACATCTAATTTTTGGTACGCATACCCAATATCCATACCAAAAAATGTCTGTGAACTCGTGAACCAAGAAAGGTACGCATACCTAGTATGCAAACCGGAAAATATCTGTTGGTTTCAAAACCGGAAAGGTATACTACCCAATACGCATACCATAAAAGATATGTGAGTTCCTGAATTCGTTTTTGTTTTAAGGGTACACATACCCGGTACATGTACTATGACAAGAATATTCACGAACAGGTATAGTACACGTACCCGGTACACGTACTTACCATGTCGAATATTTTCAGATGCATCAAAATTATTTCTATGAGATAATCGGCATTTGAACAACTCTCTAAAAAACACTATCTTGACATTTTTGATCATATGCGTGATTCAAGTAAAGTTTTAAAGTGTTATATGAAAATGGTTAAGCTTATCGTTTAATTGGCTACTTTCAGCTAACCTTCATGAACTTGTTATTGTACACGTCTCGGTTACGGTTCATCCTCACCAGAGTGTATATTATACTATGTTAATCTCAAGTCAAGTTTTTCATCTAACGGTGATTATTTATTGCTTGGTTCCAAAGTTATCTTAGCTTAAACCTAAAGCAACCTTGATCTTGAAAGTCTATAAACGGATAACCTCAAGCAACTGGGATTTTTGAATCCCTTACACTATTCTTGTGTGTCCTAGTTTTAAACTAGAGTCATCCTCTCCTTAAATCCCTTTCAAGGTTTAGCGACTAAAAATACTTTACCTAGGGATTCGTGAAACCATGTCCAACTATCGTTATCTTGATAGTTTGTGTATCATGATCTTGTTTTCATTGTTGAGCTTGCTCCAACAAACAATATAAATATAAATCACAAAGTTTGTTCGTCTCAGACTTTGTGATTCCACAAGTTTATACTTGTGAGGTAAATAATAATCTAGGTTGCTCTTCGGGAGTCAAAAGACCGGATTTTGAGGTTTGCTAGACTTTTTCTATTGCAATCGATTTCCTACCTCACCTTTATCTTTGATCAGAGCGAAAATCACATATAGGATTATCTGTGGGAGGCAGATTGGTTTAAAGCCTTCAATTAAGATGAAGCAACTCTTAGGATGTAAAGGACGTCAGCTAAGGGAATCAATTGCGCGGAGTCTTGCTGGGATTCAAGAGATGTAAGGAGCGTGATTGTAACTGACTATGACGGTTTAGTTTGGTCTCAACTACATTCCAGTCCGAAGTTCTGATAGTAGGCTAGTGTCTGTAGCGGTTTAATACAGTTTGGTATTCAAGTCTGGACTAGGTCCCGGGGTTTTCTTCATTTGCGGTTTCCTCGTTAATAAAATTTCTGGTGTCTGTGTTATTTCTTTTCCCCATTATATTGTTTATCTTTATAATTGAAATATCACAGGTGGTACATTAATCAATCAAAGTAGATATATCCATCCTTGTTTGTTGGATACGACTTGATTGATTCTTGGATATTGATCTTTGGAATCGTACAAGTACTCTCACACATAATTAAGTTCATGGTTCTGTAAATATTCTAATTGTGAGAGAAAAAGATATAAGCTCTTAATATAATTCCTTGATTGAGATTTATTAAGTTGAACTCACGAAATTGGTATCAGAGCAGGCAAACACCTTTAAGACCTAATACGTCTATATTTGGATCAATCTGACTATATAGACAGGAGTGGAATCTCGATAAATGTACCGCCATCCTTTGATGTCACAAATTACTTATGGTGAAAAATTACTATGCGTTCCTTTCTACAAGCTCGTGACTTTGAGACATGGAAATTGTGGTTACTGGATACAATCCTCCGACTGTTGTTAGAGACAGAAACACTGTTGAGAAAGGTTTAGCAGAATATATTGAAACTGAGATAAGTGCTGCAAAGCATGATTCTGACAGGTTAAATGCTATTATTCACACCATAAGCCAAGATCTTCAGCACCATGTGACTTCGTTCACTAAGTCTAAAGATGTTTGGGATATCTTAGAAACAGAATTTGAAGGAGATACATCAGAGAAAGAAGCTAGGCTTGAAAACCTAAACTCTGACTGGGAAAATCTTCGTATGTCTGATGAAGATTCGTTTGATGAGTTTAATCAAAAGGTGTCTGGAATTTTTATTGCATGTTTTGCATTAGGGAATAATATTCCCCAAAAGGACATTGTGATGAAAATTCTCCGATCTTTACCAGCAAGATACGAGTCTAAGAAACATGCCATCATGGAAGGAAATAACCTTGCAACACTTTCCAGAACTACCTTAGTTGGAAAGTTATAGATCTTTGATCATGAACTGCAATCCAAAGTCGGAAAGGATATTGCGCTCAAAGCACTGAAAAACACTAGAACTCTTAAAAGTGTAAGTGTTGATAACTTTGTGAAAAATCTTGTTGATCCTGATTTTTCAGATGAAGATCTTGATAACTCGGTTTTATTGATCACAAGACAGTTTAGAGAACTTTTTAGGAAGATAAATAAACGGTTCACTAGAGAAATGCCTCACACGTCAGCTAAGCCACATAATCGTATTTATGTGAAAAACAGAGACTCCAACGATATTGACGATAAGGATATGCCACAGTGCTTCAAGTGTAAAGGGTTCGGTCACTTTGCTAATGAGTGTCCAAATCGGAAGAAATATACTGGCAACAAGAGTCTTGCTGTAACGCTTGATAAAACATCTGATCATTATGATTCCGAAGAGGATGATGGATCAAGTGTAGCACTCTTGGGTGAAATTATTAATTTTAGTGAATGTATCAATACTCATATCAATCTTGATGATTTGATTGATGATTCTTCATCAGAATTATTAAAGGACGTGATGGATTTTTCGTATACTAATGCAAACGATGTTAATGTTTCAGGTACTCTTTGTGTTAGAGCATAGCTCGGTTGAACTCACCAAGCGTTGGTATGTCAAGTTTGGTTGTCATATTTTAGTATCAAAAATCATCTAGAGTCGCTTGATTAAATACTAGAGTCAACTTCGTTTAGGTTAAATTAGAAAGTCTAGGAATGTTGAGACATACAAGTATTACTCCGAAGACCTGAAAAATGTGAAGAAGTAGCGAACTACAATGACGACATCATCCTTCCACTTGAGGTTAGTAATATTGACTTGAACTGTTTCATTCCTAACGTATCTTTCAAGTCGTGCTATATTGAAAACATAACTGCGAAGCTGTATATACTGTACATATTGTATAATACTCTAGTGATGTGACATGGTCATAATTATATGATCATAGTATTAGGGAACTAGACTACGGAGTATAACGCTTATCTTTTGAACTTCGTAGATATGGCATCGACATAATCTTGTATATATTGTTATGATTATATGAATGGGATATGGTAAAGATTTCATCCTAGGAAACAATGTTTTACATTCGTTTAAAGAAAGTACATTCATGAACTTGTTTCGTGAATCGAAAGGTAAATCATTTGGCTTATTGGTCCGGCTATTCATTGCAAATCTTTGGATGACCAATATGTGTGAGATGGTAGAACCGATCTTAACTTATGTTATGTATCTTGGTATAACTAATCACAATGCCTGACTTATGATTTGGTACGACTGGTTTTTATTAATTGGTGTAACCGATCCTAAGTAATCACTATGTGTTGGTATGATCGATCCTGGTAATTGGTGTAACCGATTCTAGTAATTGGTGTAACCGATCACGAGTGTTGTGTAATCGATCCTTGTAATTGGTAACCAGTCCTGGTAACTGGTGTAATGATGTGAGTTTTAAAGTGGTAAGTAAGGTTGTCGTTCACTCGGACTTGTGAAGATTCGAGTTTTTAAATTTAATAAAAATATATACAAAAATATTAAACAATGGTGAGAGGTACTGGGATTCGGGATTCCACCGAATTCAAAACATAAGGTTCAATTATTAATTCTTTGACAATTTTAGCTCAAGAAAGACAAGGACTCTATTTTTGCCAAGGTAGATTCTCAAAACATTGATTGTAAATCCTAAGTATGATGTATCAAAACACCTAAGCTAAGCATACATCATCAAATTAAATGACAACCAATTAATTCAAATCATAATTTCAATTAAAATTAATGCAAAAGTCTTAAAAAGAATTAATAAAATTACCCCAAGTATGATATTCGTTTTCCTCCGTCATCCCAGTGTTTGGGTTTAGCTCCTCATGGTAAAAACATGCTCAAAAGATAGAAACATGGCTCAAAAGGTGTTTTTATTGAAGAGAAATAATAATACAGCGAATCTGCAACGCTTTTATGGCGTTACAGAATCACCGATACAACTGAAGTGCTGTTAATAAACGATAATATAAGACTGCTTCTGCGACGGTTATGTGTGGGTCGAAGTTCTTCGTGTTCTTCGCGACTGTTCAGTGTGCGTCTTATGTTCTTCGTGTTCTTCAGCTCCGCACCAGCAGAAAACAGCAGCAGCAGCGGCCTGTAAACCTCTGATTCTCGCCTCCTCAGCCCTCCTCCGCCCCCCAAACTCTCGACACCCCTTATATATGACCCAAACAATCTATTTATATCAAAAAGAGCGATTAAATCTCTCACAAATCTTCCGAAATCTCTTTCTTTCTCTTCACGGCAAAGTTGCGGCAATTTCTTGTTTTAGAATTTCCACGCGTATCTGGGCTTTCCTTTTGATTCTAAACTCTTCCTTAGATATATATTAAGCTTTGGGAAGAAAATCTTGCCTTTAATCTCTCTAAAATTTCCTCAAACAAGTCACACACGTGACTTTCCATATTTTGCTGTTGAGATCAAAACCCGTCGATTGAGCCAATTTTAATCGGTTTAAACACCCATGTTAGATTCCTAGACCCATAAGGAGTCTACCCTATGAAAATTAGAGGTTTAATCGACCTCAAACACCTCTAAAAATCCATCACCAAATCTGCCAGGAAAATTAGAGGTTTAGTCGACCTCAAACTCCTCCAAATCACTACCACCAAAACTGCCAGAACCATGTTTTCTGTTTTGGCTTTGGTTTCCCGCCAAAAACAGAATTTGAACGTGAATGGAAAAGGTTACCCCTTATCCAGTGGTCGCCCCTTATCCGTTGCTGGAGTCCGCATAACACTCGTCCCTTGGGTTGCATTTATCAACTTTTCGAGCCAATTTTTCCGCAAAAACCTATTCCTCCAAAAACACCTACAAAGGGATAAAATACCAAAATAAGTACAAAAATGGGTACTAACATTATACACAATAGAGATGAAAATAGACACATAAATGCGTCTATCATGTAACCGGTCCTGGTAACTGGTTTAATCGATCACAAGCAATACCATGTGTAGATGGAACTGATCCTTGTAACTGGTGTAACCGATCCTAGTGACTGGTGTGACAGATCACAAGTATTTCCATATTGAGGTATAACCGATCCTAGTGATTGGTAGAACCGATTGAACCCATATATGTGATTTGGTATTTGTTCAATCACATAGTAGTCTTGGAATATAGGTGAACCAATTCTAAACTTGTTTGGAAGTGTGGTATAATCGATTCCAAGAATGTAAATCCATGTAAATATGAAATAAGAATTTACAGTGAAAAGATGTCAATATACTTTGAACACGCGCAGTAACTCTTATCATTTATTGTTCAAAGATATTCCTTAGAACTCAAGGTGATCCTGTGCCGAAATAAATTAAGAATCTTTTAATTAAGGTTTTTGGTTTTATATGCTTTAATTACCAGCAATTAAATGCATATCTCTAGAGAATAAAAATTAGTAATGTGCATTTACTAATTGGAGATTTTCTATTGAGAGATTTCGGATATATTGGTCAAGCATTTATTGGAATTAGGAAAACTGAATTTTTCCATTCATTGCAAATCTTGAGAATATTTTCGGTTTTGGAAATTCCTTGATGTCCAAACATCCTTGGTCTATAAATACCTAAGTTTGCATTTCTAGCAAACTACCCTAAGATCCAGGCAAACTTCATTATTTGTTGTTTCTGGTGGAGCCGTATACTCGGAAAGGAAAGTATCCTAATTAGGTGAAATCTCTTACGACCGCTCGTTTAAAGACTTCTGTGGGATCAAGAAGCTTTACGAGTACCGTTGGTGGGAAACTAGATAATTGCAGTGTTATTAGTTTTCGATTGATTTGATTGACTAACGGTTGTCGAAACTCCGGTTGCACCTAGTTTGTTAATTCTTGAGAATTTCTCTTCTGATATAAGATTCACTCAAACTAGATCGAAGTATCGACGGGATATTTAACTGTTGTTAGATCTAAAGACATCTTGTGATAATTCATTGTTAACAGACTCCATTCTGTGCGTGATTGATCACAAGAGATTCAAGTGGTGTTGTGAAGATTATTGAAGATTAAAGAAGATTTTAAGACGAAGAAGATATCTTATTGGTTTTTGTATCTTGTGAATTTGTGTGCACAAACCTTGATCGGATGGGATCTAACTAGAATCGTATTTATTCGATCGATTAGTTGCGTGAGAGCGGCATCACTTTATAGTTTCTCTTTGAGATCTACATTGATTGATTGCGAATATAGACTTGACTATTTCGGTAGTTAAAGTTAGATTGATCTAACCAGACAAAGGAGTTTATTAGATTAAACATAAGAGCCTTTGTCAACGACTCATCTACATCTTGTAGCAAAGATTGATTAGAGTGGTTACCAAACAGATTCTTCCTTTGCTATTTGGAATACGACCAAAGGACTTGTTATTCACGTGCATGACTCTAGAAGTCGAAGGTGCAGGATACTAAGGGAACTAAGTAGCTAGGAGTAGTCTGCTTGGTCTCAACTATACGAAGTTGGTTTAGATTTTGTATAGCGTCTTAATTCTGAGAGTATTCAAAACTGGACTAGGTCCCAGGGTTTTCTGCATTTACGGTTTCCTCGTTAACAAAATCTTGCTGTGTCATTTACTTTATTTCCGTACTTATATTTGTTTATATAATTTAATTAAATTCACTTGTATGTTAACTAGGCACTTGATATTGATCATATAAGGTCTCGGTTATACCGTACCTATTATCAAGTGAACACTTTGTTGTAGTATTGTCTCAATTTCATATCCATAGACGATCACACAAAGTGTATTGGATTTCTCCACTTGACTTTGATATTCTCACATTGTTAGGCCAGTTCGGACTAACCCTATTTCAAGTAGACACCGTGTTGAAATATTCCTTGAGTGATTGTTGCTCCAAGAGGTTTATACACGGTAGAGATTGAATAGGTTGTGATCAAACAAAAATATTGTGGTGTATTTGGGTACCCTCGTCTTTTCACTTTGTTTAGCTGCTATTGTTGTTCCTGAATCGATCTCCAAACCGACATGTCCTTATTATACCATTGAGGGTCACAGACTCACACAATGTTTCAAGTACAAACACAAACTAAGGTATGTCAGCAAATTGCAATGGAGGGCTAGTCATTTGGAAAATGTGCTTAAACTTGTTCAAAAGTCCAACCCTGAGGTACGTAAAGTTAACTCTTCTTCTCCTAAAATATTGAATGCTTCAAAGGAAAAGATAAAATCTCAAATAAAGAGAAGACTCGGGTCCTAATTTTCCGTAAAGAAAGGTATTACACATTCCGTGCAGGAACCTAGTGGTGAGCACTAAACTGCTCACCTCAACACAATTTAATTATGTTGAAAAGTACATCTTGTCTTATGTGCCAAGACAAGAATTGTGCACATTATTTGGATCAAATTTGAATATTATTACTTGGATTTTCATCTTTTAATGTTCGTTGATAGAATGAGACTTCTTACATTGTCCTGCCATTTCTTATGAGAATAACAATATTTTGTTGTTGAGCCTTGCTCCATCAAAATAGTCTAAGATAATCTGATCTGGTCATATATCGGTTACGTAACTGACTGATTTTATGTAAATCTATTCTCAAGATGTGTCATTTATGATACTACCACTGTTACAGTCTGTGTATATCGACATTTTGATATAATCAAGAATGGCATAAATCAACTAAGGTTTTGATCAATCAACCAACATGTTCATCTTAATCTATGTCTCAAGTAATGGTATTAAAAAAATTGATCTATGTAGAAACTTATGGAAGGGTAAAAATGACATTTAATTCTTCTTAGGTTTTATGTATTTTTCTAGTACGTGAACAATCGTGTCCTGAAACCTTGCATGGAAAACATCTTCTTCATTAAGACTCATATCTCTTTCACAAGAAGTTTTGCTTGTTGAGTAATATATTTGTGTTCTCAAATCCATTTATTCCTACGAATTATGGAAACTCCAAGCACAACATCTTCTCATGAAATCCATGCTCTAATGGTTGTTGATACTCATCCAACTAGAAACGAACAAGAGATATCTTATCCTTTTGATTCATCCTTTAAAAGAAAAACGAAGAATATGAAGAAACCTAGAGCCGAATGCTCCAATCAGAAAAGGTTTGCAACACTTATTGAAGAACTCAAGAAAACCAAAGAGGGAGGTGCTAGACTGAACGCGATTCTACAAAAATTTCTTGAACTATAAGAAGCACTTGTCAAACAACATCATATCAGGTTCGGGGGAGTTAAATTTTTTATTCATGAATCATACGTTTATATGCCCGTTGTTGATAAGGAGTTCGGAGATGATAAAGAATTTTTCAAGGATTTTAAATACTAAGAAACTTCTTATGAGAATTTATTCTTGCATTCAAGAAGGATAACTAGGGTTTGGTATAGCAAATATTGTGATTACACAACCTATTTTTAACGATTTTCATCTTGCATGTTTTTAGATTTATTTATTTAAATTATAGAGTTTATGGAAGATGAACTTGCAATATGTAATCATTATTGGTTTAATATATTGCAAAGTCTTATGAGATATATGTGTCCTTTACTTTTCGTAAATTGAACTGATATCTTATATATGCTCAAAAGTTAAATCTATTAAGTTTTATAAACTGGAAATAAAACAAGCTTTGTGAGAATTTATCGCAGTATTGGTTTATTCGTGATCACACTCTCGTGAAATTACTGCATTATTCACTCCGTAAGATTTTTTATGTTGGTCATACCGATTAAAATTATCTCCTTGTTTGTAACTGGCGTTGAGATTAATTTAAGTCGATGTTAAGGATACAAATCCATGTGATTTGTTAATGTCCGAAAAAATCCTTATTTTTCATTAAAGTAAGGTCACTCATGTTATTCTCCTCGGAATGACATCAAATGGGGGAGAGTTCTTAAGTGAACTTGTGCTTAATTGCTATATCTTTGTGGGGTATGTGGCTGTGGAATTTAAAGGGGATGTTTGTATCTTAAATCTCCTAGATGAGCGCTAAGTATTTCATACTCTGTGATATCATCTAAATAAAAGTTGATATGTAATTCCTTTAAAGTCTTGAAGTATCTTTTGATTGAATTCATTACGATCCCATAGTTTTCGTACCTTTGCCAATTATTATTGACAAAAAGGGTGAGAATTAATTAGGAGTTTCGCACTACATACATATGGTTTACGGATCATTATGTAAAGGGAGTGAATCAATATCTATAGGTTTCATCTATTATGCAAAAGATGTAAGTATTGATTAAGGGGGAGAAATATATTACCGTAGTATTACTTCGAAGTTGTGATACAATTGAACTTTGGAGAAGATAATAATACTATGTTTCTGTATAACGACGATTGAAATCTCTTTTCAAAGTTCTTATCGCTACGGATCTTCAACAACAACGAAGCTGAGTTGAACACGTTCAAAATCATTGTAACTTGAAGTAACAAAGAATTCAAGGAGTTGAAGAACCAAGGAAATCAAGCATGGTGGATTCGGAGTTTTGAAGCTTTATTTTTTAATCCATATGTATTGATAGTTTTGTCACTAAAATTGACAAAGAGGGAGATTATTAGAGCATGGCTAGGTCGAACTCACAAGTGTTGCTATCTCAAGCTTGTTGTCAAAACTATATCTTGATTTCTAGTATACATTTAGTCATTCTTGGATAAAAATAGAAGTGTGTAGTCAAGATTCGGATATCACTGCGTTCTACCGTTTGAAGGCAAAGATTAATTGGAGCTCTGGAGAACTTCTTCAACATAAGGTAAGTGAATACTGAACCACCTATATCTCAAGTTTTCACCTTTCTATCTATGCGACACTATCGCACGACTAAATTAGACAGTATATGCATAACAGAAATTTCGAGTCAAGTTTATCTTGAATATTGTTCTCGAAATATGACTAAGCTTAAGAACATTTGTTCATACTTGATGAATTTGGTGAAAAACAATTTATTGTTTATGACCTAATTATGATTCAAGATTTCATCATTTGAAAATAGTCTGGAACAGTGATATGTGTCATTGATGTTATTCGGGAATGTTTCGAATCGATTATTAGAGAGATATAAAACTACTGTAAATAGGGATACAGGACAGTATGCATACCATTTCACATACTAGGAGAACTGTTATAGGTCAGGAGCCGTAGTAGTACATGTACCCAGTACACGTATCGACATAGCTGTAGTTCGGCAACGACTTTTTGGTACGCATACCCGGTATCCATACCACAGAAATTATGTGAACTCATGAACCAGGAAAGGTACGCATACCTAGTATGCAAACCGGAAAAGATCTGTTGGTTTCAAAACCGGAAAGGTACACATTCCCAGTATGCATACCGTAAAAGATCTGTGAGTTTATGAATTCGTTTTTGTCTTAAGGGTACACATACTATGAAAAGAATATTCATGAACAGGTATAGTACATGTACCCGACCCGGTACACGTACTTACCCTGTCGAATATTTTCAGATGCATCAGAATTATTTCTATGAGATAATCGGCATTTGAACAACTCTTTAAAGAACACTATCTAGATATTTTTGATCATATGTGTGATTCAAGAAAAGTCTTAAAGTGTTATATGAAAATGGTTAAGCTTATCTTTCAATTGGTTACTTTCGGCTAACCTTCATGAACTTGTCATTGTACACGGTTTGGTTACGGTTCATCCTAACCATAGTGTATATTCTGCTATGTTAATTTCAAGTCAAGTTTTTCATCTAACAGTGATTATTAATTGCTTGTTACTAAAGATATCTTAGCTTAAACCTAAAGCAACCTTGATCTTGAAAGTCTATAAATGAAGAACCTCAAGCAACTGGGATTTTTGAAACCCTGACGCTATTCTTGTGTGTCCTAGTTTTAAACTAGAGTCGTCCCCTCCTTAAAACCCTTTTAGGGTTTATCTATTAAAAAGACTTCACCTAGGGATTCGTGAAGCCAGGTCTAACTATGCTATCCTGATAGTTTGTGTATCCTGATATTTTTTTGATTGTTGATCTTGCTCCAAGAAATAAGATAGATAGTAATCACAAAGTTTCTTCGTCTTAGACTTTGTGATTCCACAAGTTTATACTTGTGAGGTGAATAATAATCTAGGCTTCTGTTCGGGAGTCATAAGGCCGGATTTTGAGGTTTGCTAGACTTTGTCTATTGCAATAAATTTCCTACCTCGCCTTGATCTTTGATCAGAACAAAAATCACATATATGATTATATGTGGGAGGCAGATTGGTTTAAAGTCTTCAATTAAGTTGAAGCAACTCTTAGGCTTTAAAGGACGTTAGCTAAGGGAATCAATTGCGCAGAGTTATGCTGGGATTCAAGAGGTGTAAGGAGCGCGACTGTAACTGAATTGTTGTGACGGTTCAATTTGGTCTCAACTACATTCCAGTTCGAAGTTCTAATAGTACGCTAGTATCTGTAACGGTTTAATACAGTTTGGTGTTCAAGTCTGGACTAGGTCCCGGGTTTTTTCTTCATTTACGGTTACCTCTTTAACAAAATTTATGGTGTCTGTGTTATTTCTTTTCCGCATTATATTGTTTATCTTTATAATTAAAATATCACAGGTGGTACGTTAATCAATCACAGTAGATATATCCATCCTTGTTTGTTGGATACGACTTGATTGATTTTGGATATTGATCTTTGGAATCGTCCAAGTACTCACACACGTAATTAGGTTCATGAACTTGGTTCTGTAAACATTCTAATTTTGAGACAAAGATATATAAGCTCTTTATATAATTCCTTGATTGAGATTCATTAAGTTGAACTCTTGGAATTGTATTCGAGTTTAGTCCATATAGGTTGCCTAAGAAAAAGTTGGTGGTGTATTTTGGTATCCCCATATTTTCAAGCACTATTTTCTGAACACTATAAATTCCTCCCATTTTAACCATTTCCACTCACATCACTCCACTCTTAACTTCCAAATATTTTAAACAAAAATGAAGAGCATCATAAATATCATAAGGATAAAAAAAATCGAAAAGATGGAAGAATATCATCGCATGCTACAGATGTCGATTGATATCAAAATCATGTTGTTGAGTTTGGTTCACCGAATGTAGTTGTTGATTAAGTCAAAACAATTAAATGATATCATTGTTGTTATAAGAGTTACCTCCTTGATTTGATGTCATTTGTAGAATATCAAGTGTTGTGGGAACCCCGTGGGTGTCAAGCCAAAAATGAAAGACAGTTTTTTCGTTTTTTTGATGTGGTTGTGATAGTGATAGTGATAAAAAAAAGTGTGCGTTACTCATGCTTGTAAAAGTTGATTTTAGGTCTAATTTTTAAAACTAAAAATAGCAAAACTTAGACAAAGATGATTTCAAGATTGAAAGAGTACTGAGGCTAAGATTTCACTATTTACTAATTACCAAAATGATTCAATTCAACAATTATAATTATGTAATTCATAAATTCAGTTTGATTCTTCAGATATTGCAACAAGTAGATTTTTAGAATAACAGTTGTAAATCCAAAGCATGGGATATCAAAAACCCTAGGCTAAGCATATACCATCAATAAAAATCATAATTGCTTAAGAAAATCATAATTGCACAAATTAAATAAATAAGGAATATCACTTTTTTATTGGGAAAATAGCTTCCTTTGTCGCCTCAGTAATGGGGTTTAGCTCCTCATATTGGTAACATGCTCAAAATGATTTTTCATTGTTCAAATGGTGTTTACAAAGATGAGAAAAATAGAAAATATAATCAAACCGGGAATTTGCAACGTTTATAAGCGTTGCAACTCACTGTTACATAGAAGAATGTCGCAAAAGTGAATGTCGTTTCGCTGAGAAAAGATAACGGTGTTTTAACAACTGTCTTGGGCTGATAATGTTTTTCATGTTCTTCCTCTTCTGCAGCAGCATAAAAAAATTATCTACAACTCTGATTTCTACTCTGTCTCTCTCCCAAACTCTTTGTATCCTCTCTATGACATCCCATCAACCTTTTTATACCTCACCAGCACCAAAATCTCTCTCAATAACTCCATATAATCCCCATTTACTTCTCTGAAGTTCACAAATATTTCTTTTTTACTTTTTCTTCTCTTCATGCATTTGCAGATGTCAATTCTATCCAAATTCATTAAGAACACCTTCAATATCACGTCCAACTCTCTCCAGCCACATGCTAACTTCCAATCACAACACGTACTTCCCATAAATAAACCCGAGAATATATATCCTCTCTGTTTTGATATAACTTGATGATTCAGCCCAATTTAGTCAAATCAAACAACTATACCTTTCCTGTTTAGCTCAATCAAGTCCATCCCAAGAGAAATCTGCAATTGAATCTCTCCCAAAAAGTACCAAAATTCGATCCATAATTCTGCGTGCACGCTGTAAACTTTCCCCGCCAAATTTCAATTTTAATTTTGAGAAGAAACTGGAGTGCCCCTATCATCTGCCTCTGCTGGGGTTTCTTTAGCAGTTATCCATGGGTGCCTTTAGTAAATTTTCAGGTGCCTTTATCACTTTTCCGAGCCAATTTTTCCAAAAATGTTTATTTCCCCAAAAACATTCACATACACACATAAAACACCATGATAAGTACAAAAATGAGCGCTAACGGTATATAAAACCAAGACAAATCAAATATAAAAATGTGTCTATCATTTTTGGTATCTGATGTAAGAATGATCATAAAGTTTTGAAAGGAGGTGGAATACATTGTTCAACATTGAAGACTTTCCTATTATCCAAGGAGGACTCAAATAATGAAGTTGAATATGATGAAATCAAAAGAGTGTTTGTGATCCGGTTTTTGGGTCAAACGTTCTTTCCTAACTCAACAAGTAATTCAAGAGTTGGTTGGCTTTAAACGTTACAAAATTTGGATGTTGCACCATATTATGATTGGGGGTGTGCAATTTTAACAGAAATATAATTTGACCTCGATACAAAATCAATAGGGGACACAAACTTCACTGGTTACATATACAAATTGATTATTTTTCACAAACTTCACTGGTTTCAACCTCGATCATAAAGGTAAATATCTAAATTATGTTTTACAAATTGATTAATTTACTGAATAAAAAAATGGTCAAGTACTAAATTATGAATTTACTTCAAGTGTTGGTGGTATACCTACTTCCGTGTTGGTAAATTAGTTCTTAAAGATAAAACCCAAAGAGCTCCAATATACATGTACGTTTTCTGTTATTTCTCAAACATACCAACAAATGACAAGGAGCTCTGAAATTGTTATTGTTCATCCTTGAGCAGTTATGCTGAGTTATCAGACCATGAGGAACAAGTTATTTTGGATTTTTCACTACGAGGAGTTGTTTTTGTTACCCCTAGTATCGAACAGTGATGTTTGGTATTTTAGAAAAGACTACTTTTCTAGTTACAAAGTAATTTTCAAAGGCGATCTCTGCACCAGATAGGTTGCGATAGACGCCATGGGTTCGACATGAAGAAAACGTTCAAATGCATATTACTGAAGCATCGTATCTCAAGTGGTTTTAGATAATTGCGAAACCGATAATTGGTATTCACAATATTCACGTATACGGATTTAATATGGCGATATTATCTCGGATAAGACATGATACGTCTATCATTCCTAACCAGCCACCTCCATAAGAACCATGCTTAATAACCAACCCCACAAATGGAAAATTTTCATCATCTTCATGAAATACGCCTTGATTAAATTTAAGGTTGCCAAGTATAACTTCACAAGGGATGCCAACCACGATGCTAATAGTTTCGACAATTATGGAACATACTTATTTTTTGCTACACTGTAGATGCCACTAAATATCAATTGAAGCTAGAGTGTAACAATTTGGGGTGAATAATTTTTAAAAAATGACGGATTTTCATGCAGATGGTTAGAATGAAAGATGGATTTTATATTGTTTAGATTAAGTTCAAGTTTAAAACCTGACGATCATACATTTTCTGGCAATATTTTTAGCCTCCGTGAGTCATGGCACAAAAATAAGGGAGATACACAAGTGACCTATACTGAAGGACAAATCGTTGTTGTGACACAACACCAAGTAATTCAACCAAATCTGAGATGCTTTTCTGCATCATTTCCAACATAGAACCAGAATGAAGGTTATCATCCTGCTATACCACAATCAACCTCTTAAATGTTTCTACCAACCACTTATGGTTTTCAACAATACAGAACATTTTCAATTTTGTTGACAAGTGGAACTATCTTGGGCATGCGACCCATAATCACAATGATGAAAAAATGATGATTAACATCGTAAAACTTGTAACTTTAATTCTGCTACTTAATGTAATTTAATATTAGTTTTTAATTAATAAAAAATATTGTTTTCTGCCGAAATCAAATCACATAAGACTTAAATTAAGCACTACATTTACTTATGCTTATAAACAACCATTTATTTATTAATTGACCACTCAATTAACATGTTCATTAAGATGTACTTGGCGGAATAATGTCCAACAAAAAAAGGGTTTAACTTTCCCAACATCTTAAGGATTTCGATAAACATTCGAAATACAAAGCTATCGTTTTTCATCTTTGTCATTCCTATACAAACCTTCTTACCAACTGAGTGTCAGTTTCATCCCTCACTTCGATCAATTGACTTGCATGGTTAAAGTTACAAACTCATTTACTTCTTTGTTAATTGTTTTAAAATGAAATTGTAAGTTACATATAGCACGACGACTCGGGATACAGGTACTCTGCCAGAAATTCACACTCGATGTTTGTGCTCGAACAAGCTGAGTTTGTAACACATAATTTGTGCAAATTGCAAAATCTTGTTCTCGAGTACACTGAGCACGATGAACTAACAATGGTCCATACATTTAAAAAGTTAAAATGAAATTTGAATAGATTTATGTGATATTTGAGGTTTGGAGAAGGTGTAATTTGATATGAGGTATTTATTAAGATTTCAAATTGAGCTGTTTGGCGACTTAAGATGCACCACGAGACATCGAATAAGACATCAACATCTTCACTTCAACTTCGTGAGCCGCACGGATTAAGAAAGAAATGCGTGTTTCTTCTTATGCTGTAGTGGGCAAATTCTAAAATTGAGGGTTGCCCACCAATTTATGACCAAATTGGAAAATTAAATCCCATAAGAGTTGTCCTTATGGAGCCGGAATATTGGCAAACGCAACATGTAAACCAGCAAATTGTCAGTTTTTCCTTAAGACAGAGTCTTTACCAAGCGATAAATTTTTTTCTGACGAACAAGTCATTATCGCTAATGGAACCCCTGGACAGTGTTTAAAACAATGCTCAATCCATTAACAAAATTTACGTTTATTAAATCAACCGCGTATCAGCATCACTTACAACAATTAAATTTGGGTTTAAATCATCACTCAACAACTAACACCAATTTCAAGCATCCGCTTAAACGACGCCAAGAGAAAATTAAATCACTTATATAACATTAAATGATTGGGGAGTAGTAGAGTCTTGGATGTTGGCCGACAAGATTTAATTGTTCAATAAAAACTCTACTGCTTAAGTATTTTTTCATAGTGGTGCACACCATTTGCCAGTTTACCCGGCTAAAAAAATTGAATTTCTTGCCAGGTTTCATATGAACCACCCTTAGAGCGTTTACAGTTATGGAGATGACCTAATACTATAAAAAAATTGACATTTTTGGAGGTCAAGCGTTGTATTACCCGCGTCCTTTTTCTTAAAGCATTAGGGTGCGATCCCAATCCATTTGGATTGGAAGACTAGAAGTAGCGCAATATGGAGCGTGAACTCTAGTTGTCGTTGCGTTTCTGTTGAGAAAAACTTGGATTTTGCTTGAGGAAACTATATTTATTTTGTGTGAGCCTTCCCGTAGTGTGTGCGGACATTAATAGAGTTTTTATACTCGAATTTGCCACAAAACGACACCTATCTTGGTTGTGTGTCTATTTTAAGTTAAAAGAATGGCATTTTGGACCTTTTATATTATTTGATAAATATATTTCTACTGAATTTCATTATAGAAACCTGCACTTCCTTCTCATCCTTTATTCTTCTTTTTCCTCCAGCAAAATCATTACATTAAACTTGAAAATTTGAAGCTTAGTTACATCGTTTGATTGGTTGCTTTGGAAGCTTCAATTCCACAAAAGGTATGGGGAAAATCCTTCTTTGAAACTGTTTTTCAATTGATTTTCGTTAATTTGATTCTCTGATTTCATATTCAGTTGAACTCAAGCTTTTTCATATACTCTTATGATAATCTATATGATGGATTTATGATGTTTTAAAAGGAATTCATACTTGTTCCTCTTTTGTTTTTTTATTCTAGGGTTCATGAAACAAGTTAATTAAAGTCACTAGTCTAACCGTTAAGCTACTAGTGATTCAGGTACAATAACTTTGGTGTAAGAATAGGCTAACTAATTTATTAATGCTCAAACTTAAACTAAAGAAGAAGAAAGAGATACGAGAGGAGAATATGGGAAGTCAGTTCCCTTTTCATTACTTCTTTTTTCGTACTAAGTACAAATCACCCTGAAGGGTATATATAGCTCAAGTCATCGAACATGTCAAAACCATAATTTTGCCACCTCATTGATTAAGTGTCACTACCATGTAAAGAATGAAATTACATGTTTATCCACTAATGTATAATATTTATCCAAGTTATTCTCATCTAAAAACAGAGAAAGAGGAGATTAGGTCGGTGTGTAAAATGGTGGGCAACACAAAGCTGTGTTCACACAACACTCCCCCTTGGACCACCATTCCAAAATATCATTGTCTTGTTAAAACCTTTACCAAAAAAATTAGGTAAGATAAAAACTGGTCGCTGGAAAAATAATACGACACTTGGAGGTGATGATGGTTGTCAAGAATTGACTCCTCTTGTCAAAGTTGCGCCAGGAAAACCATTTAGGACAAAACCTGAACGCTGGAAGCTCTCAATAATATTGTCGATGCAGCTTGTTTGGCTTCGCGTAGAAATTATCAGGAAAAACCGTGTGCGGTAAAAACCTGACTTTAGAGTAGAGTGTGATAATCCGATCAGTGATTCCGCAAAAAATTCTATGGCTATCCATCTCTTTACATGATGCTCACCGTTCTAAGTTGTTATCTCATTAAAACTTCGTCAGGAAAATCCAGATGGACAAAACCTGAACGTAGAAAACATGAGCATCCAGAACAGTGGTGGATCCGCAGATGCTTCCTCGTAAAAACCTTGTCTGGAAAAACCCAAAGGGAAAAAAACCAGGACGAAGGAAAAAGAGTACAACATTTCGAACTGTGGATACCAATGGACTCGCATGCCTCGTTAAAACCTTGACAAGGAAAACTGTTAGAGCATAGCTCGGTTGAACCCACCAAGCGTTGGTATGTCAAGTTTGGTTGTCATATTTTAGTGAATCAAAACTCATTTAAAGAGTCGCTTGATTATTTACTAGAGTCAACTTCGTATAGGTTAGCTAGAAAGTTACTAGGATTTGAGACTTACAAGTATTACGTGAAGACTTGAAGAATGTGAAGAAGTAAAGATCTACATCGACGACATCATCCTTCCTCTTGAGGTTAGTAATATTTGACTTGAACTGTTTCATTCCTAACGTATCTTTCAAGTCGTGCATATTGAAAACATAACTGCGAAGCTGTGAATGATTATACTCTAGTTAGACATAGTATTAAGGAATTACAATACGAAGTAACGTCTATCTTTTGAACTTCGTATATAAGACATCGACATAATCTTATGAATTCTATTGTGATTATGTATGGGTATGGGTGAAGATTTCGTCCTAGGAAACAATGTTTCACATTCGTTTAAAGGAAGTACAATTCGTAAACTTGTTTTGTGAATCGAAAGGGAAATCGCTAGGCTTATTGGTATTGTTATTCATTGCAAATCTTTGGATTACCAATATGTGTGTTTAGTATAACCGCTCATAACTTGTTTATGTATCTTGGTAAAACTATTCACAATGCATGACTTTTGTATTGGTTTGACTTTTATTAGTGAAACCGATCTTAAGTAATCACCTGAGATGGTATGATCGGTATGTTGTAATTGGTATGACTAACTCTAGACATTGGGAACCGATCCTAGTAATAGGTGCAACCGATCACAAGTATGGGGAATCGATCCTTGTAAGAGGTGCAACAAGTCTTAGTAACTGGTAACCGATCCTATGACTTGTGCAACCGATTACAAGTTAAATACCATAAATATGTGGTAACTGATCCTAGTACCTAGTCAACCAATTTTATGAAAGCTAGTGTGACCGATCCTAGTACCCACATGGAGGTAGAACATAAACTTGTTTTGGTAGAACCATTTAAACCCATGATTGGTGATTTGATAGGATAATCAATCACATAGTTCTTGGAAGTCAGATGAACCAATTCTAAACTTGTATGGAAGTGTGGCAAATCAGTTCCAAGATTGTAAATATGAAAAAGGATTTACAAAGTAAAGATGTCGACATACTTTGAACATATGCAGTAACTCTTATCTTTTATTGTTCAAAGATATTCCTTAATAGCTAAAGGAGAATCCCGGATCGAAATAAATTAAGAATTTTTTAATTAAGGTTTTTAGTTTTATATGCTTTCATTTCCAGCAATTAAATGCATATCTTTAGAAAATAAAAATTGGTAATGTGCATTTACTAGTTGGAGATTTTCTACTGAGATTTCGGTCAATATTTGGACAGTGCATTTCCAGGAATTATGAAAACCGATTTGGACTTTATTGCATATCTCTGAGAATATTCGGTTTTGGAAATTCCTTGGTGTCCAAACTTTCTTGGTCTATACATACTGAAGTTTGCATTATGAGCAAACTAATCCTCAGAGCCAGCAAAACTACCTAGCTGTGTTGTTACTGGTGGAGCCGTCTATTCGGAGAGGAAAGTACCCTAATTAGGCGAAATCTCTTACGACCGCTCGTTTTAAAGACTTCTTTGGGATTGAGCAGCTCTACGAGTACCGTTGGTGGGAAACTAGATAATTGCAGTTTATTATTAGTTTTCGATTGATTTGATTGACTAACGGTTGTTGAACTTTGATTGCACCTAGTTTGTTTATGCTTGAGAATCTTCTCTTCTGATATAAGATTCACTCAAACTAGATCGAAGTATCGACGGGGATCTTTAGAACTATTTTTATATCTAAAGACGTCTTGTTATAATCCATTGTTAACAGACTCCGTTTTGTGTGTGATTGATTACAAGAGATTCAAGTTGTTTGTGTGCAGGTGTTTATTGAAGATCTAAGAAGATTTGAAGACAAAGAAGATTTCTTATTTGAGTTCATAATCTTTGGTGTGCACAAAACTTGATCGGTTGGGGATCCAACTATAATCGGTTTATCTTTGTGATAGATTGGATTGATTAGTTGTGTAGATCGGCATCAATACATTTCTTTTCGATTCATAGTATTGATTGCATAGTCTAAACAATTACTTTGGTAGTTGTTGAATAGATAGATCTAAGAACCCGACAAAGGAGTTTATTAGGATAAACGGAAGAGCCTTTTGTCAAACTCATATCACGTTGTTTGAAAAGAGTTGTTACCGAACAGATTTGTTATTCCTTTACTGTTTGGAATACGAACCAAAGGAATTGTTCCAAGTGTGTGACTTATTACAAGTTGGAGGCGCATGGATACTGAGGGAACTAGGTGAACTATAGGTTTAGTTGCTTGGTCTCAACTATACGAAGTTGGTTTAGATTTTGTATAGCGGCTTAATTCTGAGAGTATTCAATTCTGGACAAGGTCCCGGGGTTTTTCTGCATTTGCGGTTTCCTCGTTAACAAAATCTTGTTATGTCTTTTACTTTTCTATTTCCGCAATTATAATTGTTTTTATTATAATTAGAAGTAAAATACACAAACGTTAATTCCTAATTACTTGATAGCAATCCTATAGTGTTTGGTTAAGTCCGAACCTATTATCAAGTAATCATACTTCGTTGTTGTATTGTCTCGATCTTGTATCCATAGTCAATCACACAAGTTATCTTGTTGTCGTATTGTATCGATTTTGTATCCATAGACGATCACACGAAGTGTGAACCGATTAGTTGTATTGTCTCGACTCAGTCCATAGACAATCACTTTCGGAGAAAGGACTTATAGGTGGAAAAGTTTTAGATTGAGGTATATTTGGGTACCCTCGTCTTTTCAAAAACCCAGTGGTACAAAACCTTGACTAAGGAACAAGAGTACATGACGTAATGTCCAATATACCAAATATTGTCATGTCCCAGCTAAGGGCTACCAACTTCTGGGTGCCTTAATAACTGTAACCCAATCATTACTTTAGTTATTTATCGTTAAATGCCGTTGGTAATTATTAGTTGATGTCTGTGTGGGTGGCGCGTGTGCCAATCCACACTTATATTTATATTTCCTTCACTACTTTGTGTGGCTGCTATCGAATATTTTGAATCTAAGAACCCTAGTTCGTTTTTTATCTCTCTGTGTACGATTTGAGTTGTTCCTGATACCAACTTGTAGTGTAGATCACTATAATTGGTATCAGAGCACTCAATTTGAGTAACCTGTTACGATGGTAAATCAAAAAGATTTTGATGATCTCAACAGGAAGGTCACACCCTTCATCAAAAACCAGGAGGAAGCTCAGGAAAAAGCAGTCGCGCATCTCAAAAAACAAGAAGAAGTACAAGTGAAGAATTCTTAAAATATAGATCAACTGGTGAAGACTGTTTCTGGTATTAGAGCTATCATAGCTCAAGAGGTGGATAAAGCTATTAAGAAGGCAACACCGGAGGTGGGATATGTTATTCAACCATCAGGATCAAATTCTAATAGTAGATCGAACACCGGAGGTAATAATAACTCTATTTTCTCCAATCAGTATTCACATCATCATAAACCAAAGGTTGATTTTCCTAGATTTGGGGAGGAGGGGGTTAATCCTAGATCCTGGATTAGGAAATGTAAGAAATACTTTCAACTCCATCCGATGGATGAAGAACAAAAGGTACACATGGCTTCCCTGTACCTAGAGGATAGAGCTGATGTTTGGTTCCAAGATTATTAGGAGGGAAGAGAAGTAATAATATGGGAGGAGTTCATCCTTGATATCACCTATAGATTTCAAGAGTTGGGTCATGATGACATTATGGGTGAGTTCAATAAACTGAGCCAAACTGGTACAGTGCTATAGTATCAAGAAATATTTGAGGAGTTGAAGGCATTAATGATTGCCAAAAACAAATATCTCACTGAAGAATACTCTACTTCCAGTTGGATCAGTGGGTTGAAGGAAGAATTTAGGATAGCTGTATAATTATTTAGCCCAACTGGCTTGAGACAAGCCATTCACTTAGCCAGAATGCAAAAAGCACTCTTAGAGACTACTGCTAAGAGGAGTAAGGCTGCTAACAGGTCACCTCCTCTACACATTCCAAACAATAATAGGGCTATTGTGACTTCTCCCAAGTCAAACACTCCTTCACCAAGACAAGGGAATACCACCAGTCCCAGATTACCCCCAATTAAAAGATTATCTTATGCAGAAATGAGGTCTATAAGAGAGAGGGGCTTGTGCTATAAGTGTGATGAAGTTTTCAGTAAGGGACATAAGTGTATTAAGCAACAATTATTTATGTTAGCTGCTGATGAAAATGAATCTGCACAATCTGAAGAAGAGTCACCTGGAAGCTCACCTCTTATTCAAGAATTGGCTGAAGAAGATGTGGAGATATCCTTACATGCTCTCTCATGTAATATCTTTCACAATACTATTAAGATTCAAGGGAGGTCTAGAAACAGGAAGTCACTCACCATTCTAATAGACAGTGGGAGCACTTATAGTTTCTTAGATCCTGAAGTATCTAGAGTAAGTGGTTATTGTATTGAACCTACTCCTGCATTCCAAGTAGCTGTGGCTGATGGAAATAAGCTACTTAGTACAGCCAAATGCTCAGGATTTCCATGGAGCATGCAAGGTCATCAGTTTGATTTTGATTTAAGACTATTACCTTTGGGTGGTTGTGATATGGTCTTAGGAGTAGATTGGATGAAGACTATTAGCCCTGTGCAATTTGACTTCTCCAAGCTATCCATTTCTTTTAATAGGAATGGCGAGAGTATTGAGTTAACTGGGATGTTAGATGCTCCAAGCATTTCCTTAGTGACAGGAGAAGAATGCAACAAACTTTTGAAAAAAGATAAGAAAAAGCAGGTATTCATTGGACATTTATGTTCAATTAGAGCCATTGACTCAGACACCACTATACCTGAACCCATCAAGCCTATCCTCACATCATTTGAGTCAGTGTTCAAGGAACCCAACACCCTGCCCCCAATCAGAAACCATAATCACCACATTCCTCTTAAACCACTTTCAACTCCTCCAAACCAGAGACCTTACAGAATTCCCTATGTGCAAAAGGAGATAGTAGAGAGAAGTTAGTCCAAGAAATGTTGAAAGCTGGGATCATCAAGCCAAGTCATAGTCTATTCTCTTCTCCAATTCTGCTAGTTAAAAAGAAAGATGGAAATTGGAGACTCTGTGTGGATTACAGGAAGGTAAATGAATTAACTATAAAGGATAAGTACCCCATTCCAGTTATTGAGGAGCTGCTAGATGAGCTAAAAGGATCAAAGGCGTTTACTAAAATTGATCTAAGGGCAGGGTATCATCAAATTAGGGTAGCCAATTCAGATACTCACAAGACTTCTTTTAAAACTCATCAAGGGCATTATGAGTTTCTAGTGATGCAATTTGGACTCACTAATGCTCCTGCAAGTTTCCAGTCCTTAATGAATGATGTGTACAAGCCTTTCCTAAGAAAGTTCATCTTAGTTTTCTTTGATGACATCTTGATATATAGCCCTGACATGGAGACTCATCAGCAACATCTTACTTCAACATTGTCCCTTCTCAAGGAACATTCTTTGTATTCCAAGCTAAGAAAGTGTTATTTTGGACAATCACAGATTGAGTACTTAGGGCACATCATAAGTGGAGAAGGAGTAGCTGCAGATCCTGAGAAGATTTTTTATATGAAGAAATGACCCACTCCAAAGACTATCAGGGAACTGAGAGGCTTCTTGGGCCTCACAGGATACTACATAAAGTTTGTAAAGGCTATGGGGTGATTTGTAAACCTTTAACTGACTTACTTAAGAAGAATAACTTTCAAGCAGCTCAGATGGCATTTGAAAAATTGAAAGAAGCTGTGACAACTACTCCTGTTCTTGTATTATCAGATTTCTCAAAACCTTTTGAGTTGTCTACTGATGCTTGTGATAATGGAGTGGGAGCTGTTTTGATGCAGAACAAGAGACCTATTGCATATTTTAGCAAAGGAATGGGTACCAGATTTTTAGCTCTTTCAACATATGAAAAGGAGATGATGGTAGTGGTTATGCAGTGACCAAGTGGAGAACATATTTAATGGGAAATCAGTTTATAATCTACACTGACCACCAAAGTATAAAATACTTTCTGGAGCAAAGAATTCACATAACTCTACAGCAGAAATGGCTCTCCAAGATGTTAGGTTATACTTATGATTTGAGGTACAAAAAGGGTACTGATAATAAGGTGGCAGATGCTTTGTCCAGACTGGTAATAACTGAGGACTCCAGCTGTCAAGCTATGACACAGGTTCAACCAACTTGGTTAGAAGAGGTCCAATAAAGTTATATAGAAGATCAGGTGGCACAGGACATTATCTCCAAATTGCTCATTCAAACTGATGCAGTGGAAAATTATAACTATCAACAAGGTGTTCTAAAGTTCAAATATAGAATCTATGTTGGCAAGAGTGGTGACCTCAGGCAGAAGATAGTGGAAGCAGTTCATACATCAGCCATTGGAGGACATTCAGGATCCCAAGCTAGTTATCAGAGGGCAAAGTTATATTTCTACTAGAGTGGGATGAAGCAGCAAATTCTGCAGTTTGTGCAAGAATGTGACACCTGCCAGCAGCATAAAGGCTTTAACACATTACCAGCAGGGCTTTTACAACCATTACCAATACCAGATTCAGCATGGGAGCATATTAGTATGGACTTCATCACAGGGCTACCCAAATATGAAGGGAAGACAGTGATCTTAGTAGTGGTAGACAGATTCACCAAATACAGTCATTTCTTAGCTCTCAGCCACCCTTACATTGCATCATCAGTAGCCAAGGTATTCATTGACACTGTCTTTAAATTGCATGGGTTACCAAAGTCAATTGTCTCTGACAGAGACAGTATATTTATGAGCAATTTCCGGCAAGCCCTATTTGCAAAGCTGGAAACTACTTTACACATGAGTACTGCTTACCATCCTCAGACTGATGGGCAAACAGAAAGAGTAAATGCATGTCTAGAGACTTACCTAAGGTGCATGACAAGATACAAACCATTAAAATGGGTTACATGGCTGTCACTCTCTGAATGGTGGTACAGTACTTCCTATCATACCAGTTTAAAGCTAACACCATTCCAAGCCCTGTATGGATTTGCACCTCCTCAATTTTGAATCTTGTCATCTCAAGCTGGAGTTCATGCTGCAGTAGAAGATTATCTACAACAAAGACAAGTGATGAGTCAGGGTGTTGAAGGAGACACTGGAAATGGCACAACACAGGATCAAACAGCAAGCTGATAAGAAGAGGTCTGAAAGATCTTTTGAAGTAGGGGGTTAGGTTTATTTAAGACTGCAACCATACAGACAAACTTCAGTCCAGCTGAGAAGAAATCTGAAGCTTGCAGCCAAGTTTTATGGTCCTTATCAAGTGTTGGCCAAGATAGGAGTTGTGGCTTATAAACTAGCCTTGCCAGCTAGTTCTAAAATACACTCTACCTTTCATGTCTCTCAGCTCAAACCTAAAGTGGGAAAGGGAGTGATTCTTTAGACAAGATTACCTTCCACTGATTCAGCTGGAAATATCAAAGTTGTACCCTTGAAAGTTTTGGCAGTCAGGAAAATCAAGAAAAACAATCAGGATGTAATGCAGATATTGGTTCAGTGGGAAGGTATGACTGAAGAAGAAGCAACCTGGGAAGACAAGCTATTCATGGCAGAGCAGTTTGAAAATTTCATCCTTGAGGACAAGGATCTCTAGAAGGAGTGAGCATTTGTCATGTCCCAGCTAAGGGCTACCGACTTCTGGGTGCCTTAATAACTGTAACTCAATCATTACTTTAGTTATTTACCGTTAAATGCCGTTGGTAATTATTAGGTGATGTCTGTGTGGGTGGCGTGTGCCAATCCACACTTATCTTTATATTTCCTTCACTGCTTTGTGTGGCTGCTATCGAATATTTTGAATCTAAGAACCCTAGTTCGTTTTTTATCTCTCTGTGTACGATTTGAGCTGTTCCTGAGGCCAACTTGTAGTGTAGATCACCACAAATATCCATAGTTTTCTATGGCTTTACTCCCCCTGATGAGTAGACTTCTCAGTTGATCATTGTTCCCGATAACATTACATAGAGACTGCGAGCCATCTTGTAATTTCTTCAACGACTTCCTTTACTTGAGAAACTTGGTCCGATTTTACTCTGTGTAATTTCTTAATGATCATCTGATTGTTCTAGCCTTTTATTTTTACTATATCTTTCTGAACAATCGTAACCAATTGGAGAAAAGCAAGTATCCTCTATTACCAGATGATTATCTAGGAAAATATTTAGCTGCTTTAACGAACCTGCCTAAAAATCAAAACTTAAACATTCAGATTAGCTTTTCACCATGGGAGACATCCGACGATCTTTCATACAAAAGATCAAGCTTAATGGTACCACGAAGATGAAGGAGTTTTCTTCGGACCAATGTCTAGATATGGGTGTTGGGTAGAACCAGGCTTACATGTTTACTACAAACCCAATATCAGGTATTTATAGCATATTTTAGCTAATGTACCAGTTACACACCCTTTGTGTAATACAAACCACAGAGTGATATATCTCCTTTATGTAAATCGATCAATCTTACAGGTAAGATCAAATGACTGTAATTGTGTTAGCTTATCCATTAAACATGTCTAAACCTTTAAGGTTGACGAAATTAAAGGACTTGAAACTACAATGCTCAACCAACAGATTGAGACCTTGTTTTACCGAGAATTCATCTCGAACTCCTACTTTAAGCATTTTTGTGCTTTGGAGAACTCTCCAAGAGTTCCAATCAAGTAGATGTTGCATAAATCAAATCTAGTAAATGCACAGTATAAGGGCATATAAGATGGTTCACATATTCCTGGATAATATAAGCATTCACTTAGACGACCGATCAGTTTCATGAATGCATATGACATTGTAATTCTACTGATAGGTGAAAACCTTCAGGAATTTGTATGCAGTTATCTGTATCTAGTCTTTCTTACAGATTCGCAGTAACCATATCCACTAGATGCACATCGAGCCCTTAAAAGACTGTCAGACAAATACCAAAGAGGTACTTGCATCCATAACAGGGAATATGTTTCTTTGTAACCCATCTCAGGTTTTTGTGAAAGACTTTGTGCCATTAGTTGCTTTGTTTTTCTCATTATGCGTAAATATCCACCTGTAGTCACTAGGGTCACATCATCGGATGCCGGTACTACAAAACACCCATTTGTGGCTAGGAGTACCTCACATTATCGAGCGTTCTGGTTGCAGTACCAAAAACTATGCATTTTATGAGAAACTGTTATTCTGCCTGAATCAGTCCTTTCCATTTTAACCAATTATTCCTTTGATGACATTTCCCAATAGAGAACGGCATAATGCCAGCATCATCTATGGCAGTATCAGTGGATACCTTGAAATATGTCACCAACAATCATTGTATTAGGATTCACGATTTCTCTATTGCAAGCATGCCACATGGAAATCTCTTAATTTTGAAGTTCCACAACCTTTGCAGAGACGTTCCCTTGTTAAGAGAACTATACTCAGAGAAATCAGATCTACCTTTGATAGTCTCTTTGAGAATGCTATCTTTAAATGATTGTGACTGGTTCTTCTTTTTAGGAGGCGCAGAATATTTTAAGTCAACTAGTTTTCCATGCTCAAGGTGATGACACAATAGCTACTACATACACAACTTCTCAAGAAGCAACTTGATTTGCAATTTATAAAGATATCAAATCTTCTGCATATCTAGATGAGATATATCCTGGTTTATTTCTTTGCAAACTAGCAAACCAGGATTCTTCACGCCGTTTTTCAGGCGATACCCTTTTCTCCCCCAAACGGTGGGAAGACTTTCTCATCAAATTTGCAAATCTTGTAGTAGTAACAACAATGGAATATAGCACGTCTCAAACAGAAAACATGAACGAATAAACAAAAACCATTCAACAGATTCACATGAATAATAAAATACTCACCATCAATTCCCAGTGCATAGGATGATACAACTTCAACGAATGACAGACAAGAGTTTTATTCAAATCTATATGAGTATAGATATACAGTTACCACCCAGGTGATATGTCTATTCACATGACTACCAGACCATACTTCCAGGAACCTGGTTAATGTTTGTGGAAACTCGTTGTCAAGGTTGGCGCTATAAAACAAGCGACCTTAATTCTCTCGTTACGCTTTCTTATAAGCATCAGCTTTCGAACTAAAATTCGTGGATGCTAGGACTGAGGTCCTAAAAGAAAATACAAGTGAGAGAACAACTCAATATGGACCGAGGTCCATATTTTCCAATCATATGAACTTTGTCGATAATTCCTTTGTAAAGGGGGATATCCATCCATATCGATTTCAGTAGCTACTTTGAGTATTATCGACAACCAGTTATTAATTAGTTAATAACGATCTTATATCATTCTCTAGAGTATGAGGATAATTATGATCCAATTGTACCAAACTTCAATATGCGGATTCTTTTCTTCATGAGATATCAACGCAAATTATATGGATATGCTCCTCGTCAGGAGTTATCAAATCATCATTTAAAGAGAATATGGATGTTATCTTATTAGATTGGCATACCTCGTACAAGAGGTTTTCGTCTACGCTTCTAAGCATATTTTCAGACAAAACAATCGTTGTGATTCCATGGCAGCCTTGCAAGGACTTTAATCTATGCCGAATCAAGCAAGCGTACTCTTGCTAAATCTAACAACATAGTGATCTCCAACACCTCAGGCATTTTTTGGTGTGATAATTTAGATGAGACACAGTTGGAATTAACCAATGTTGTCGAAAATTCTCCCCTTGATCCTCAGGCGGGAATGTCTCATCAACAGAATATTCAGTTCTGCATGACTCAACCTATCAAGGGAGCAACTGGGTGTAGAAAACAATAATATCACGCAACCCATGAGAGATAACTGATCAGGTTTTCTCTCTCGTTTACTGTCCAGCTGGAATAAATTTAAGAATTTACATTGCCATGTAAAATCAACAGTAAACTGTAAAATAAATTCTGTGAACATAGACACTATCTCAATATCAGTCACAGTCCTGCCAAGACGACCGATATAGATCAACAACAATGAATGGCATTTCAAATACACATACCGTGTATTTTATGTCACAACGATGGCAGAGCTCTTCCAGGCTCAAAGGCGGCTTATTCAAACCAATCATTATGCTACCGTCCAGTATTTCTCCACTCCTGGTGGTACGAGGTTTACCAGATTCTCAAACCTGATAACTATTGTGGTTTCCATATCTAAATATGCCTACCACAATTGCATCTTCCTCATTTGTCGTGTCTATTAATTTGTCAAAAATAGACTTATTTGCATAGGCACAACTTCAAATTAATTCACCAAATTTGTGATTTTTAGGTAATAGCTCAGGCGACGATAAGACATGAAATTAACTTTAAATATCATTTAAAGAAATGCGACGCTCATTATCGATCGACATTTGTATATTTACGAGACGCAGTTAAAATATGCAGCTCCCGTTGTTGTTGTAACAACATATACAAAAGTGTGAATTTACACACTGTCTTTCTAAAGCTCGTCGATGCACATAATAGGCGCATATTATGCATACCGTAAAAGCTAGCGGAGCATATAAGGGCGCAGAATTTTGCCGCTCTACTTATCGCTCGCTGCAGTATTTTATACGGCGCATATATCTTTTCTAAAATCAAGCCGAACTATTTACCAATAATCAATGGTGAAACAAGGAAGAAAACATCCGAAATGTAATAAATAAGGTTCTAACATAACACTGACAAATCTCCAATTTTGTCAATTATGATCGACGAAATATTAATTCAATAAAAGTTGAAATATGAACACATTCTTTATATCACAAAAGAAACTGTCTCGATATCAATTGTAGGTCATTTGAAGGACCGTTGATAGAGACTGGCGAACCGTGTTAACCCAGTGTCCATTTTCATCGCATTCCAGCTTTAAGTGGAACGACTATGAATTCCGGAGATTATTATAGCAAAGGAATATTAAAATTTTGCTATTCCTCAGGATGTAACAATTTCTCTCTTTGCCAATATTAAAACCATTAACACCACGAAACTCATTGGTGTACCAACAAAGGTAATTTTATTCTCTATGCTATCCAAAAGGACATGGAAAAACCTTCTGTTGGTTGTAAAATAGCAAAACGTTACAAAACTCAAATATTTGGCTAAATTCGGAAATCGAATAACATCACAAATATGAGTCGTTGCTAATACGTACCTATTTTGGATATTTCTACATGTACCGTATAATTTCCTGTGCTCCAAATAGCACACGCAAGATACGGTAAGATGTCTAACTCATTCTTTTAATAAATCCTAATCAAAATAGGAAACGAAGTTAGACATGATAAAAATTGTATGCATAAAACTAATTAACAATAGTTAAATTAAATATGCAAGGGTTGAAGAGAATTATCCTTTTCCGTATTGTCAGCCCCATGCCGATTCTCGTTGAGCAATTCGTGCTGATAATGTATTATGATTAGCATGACTTATTTAATTAAAGTCACTAGTCTAAACGTTAAGCTACTAGTGATTCAGGTACAATAACTTTGGTGTAAGAATAGGATAACTAATTTATTAATGCTCAAACTTGAACTAAAGAAGAAGAAAGAGATACGAGAGGAGAATATGGGAAGTCAGTTCCCTTTTCATTTCTTCTTTCTTCGTACCAAGTACAAATCACCCTGAAGGGTATATATAGCTCAAGTCACCGAACATGGCAAAGCCATAATTTTGCCACCTCATTGAATAGGTGTCACTACCATGCAAAGAATGAAATTACATGTTTATCCACTAATGTATAATATTTATCCAAGTTATTCTCATCTCAAAACAGATAAAGAGGAGATTAGGTCGGTGTGTAAAATGGTGTGTAAAATGGTGGGCCACACAAAGCTGTGTTCACGCAACAAGTTTGACGTTCAAACTAAATTACTTCTGAAAATTAGCCATGGGTACTCTCAATATATTGGAATTCATCTTTACTTTCTCTTGAAACTCAATCTAAAAGCAATTCAGGGATTTTTGGAAGAGTTTTCTGTCCTGTTTTTGGGCTAGATTCTCACACAGTTCATATGACGCTTATTTTTAGTTATATTTTTTTATATGACAGAGGGATTTTTGTTCTTTAAAATGAATGAAGAATCAATGGATTTTGATAAGAAATGAAGCCCGTGTGAATTTTTTAGTAAAGACTATCAAAACTGATGGATTTCTGCAGAAGGTTTACTATTAGTTGTTTACAGCGTGATTTAGACTTTTTACTGAACTTATTGTATTTTCTTATATTTTTTAAACAATATATTGTCTTTTTTTATTTAAAATGAGCCAAAAACCAATGAATTTGGTTGAGTAATGAATCTTGTGTGAATTTTTAAGTTTGAACTATCAAAACTGTAGTTTTTCTGAAGCAATCACACTAACAGGTTTTATTGGATTGATTTAGACATGTTCTTAAATTTATTGTTTTCGCTCATAATTTTTATATGGTATATTATCCTTTCTTGTTTAAAATGAGAGAATAATCACTCGATTTCATTGTGTAATGAATCCTACATAAAATTTTTAACACAAGCTGTCCAAACTGAAATTTCTGAAATCTATGTTCCTGTTTTACGTTATGTTTCATTTTTTCTTTGAGTTTTTGGATTACCTATTTTTGCTAATGATATTTGTACGAACTAAGGTCTTTTCTATCTTCTAAAGTGTAAAGTTTGTTGAGTTTTGATTTGAAGAGAAGCCCATGATAAGTTTTGAATAATAATGGTTTAAAACGAATCTTTCGTACAATATCTTTGATTTCAACGCACTTAATGATTATGAATTTATGTTCAGTTCTATGATTTGATACTTACCTGTATTTATGATCTTGTTTTATGCGGGAAAAGCTAAGGTGAGTTTTTTTCATGGTTTATGAATCAATAATTTGTTGATGGTTGTTCGATACTCGTATGTAATGATGTTTGCGAACTATTTATGAATTGCTTTGAGCATTCTTTTGGTTACGAACCCTACTGATGAGTTTGTCGGGCCCAAAAGGGGCAATCCATATTAATGGTGACCTGCTGAAGATTGTCTGCGACGATAAGGTAGTTTTCTTATAAACTACGATAATTGGTTTTTTAGACCCTCACAATAGATTATTGTGAACTTACTGGTTTTAGATGATTTTGATTGTGTACCTTTGATACTTCGATTTGGATATGCTCAACAACTTAACGCTTTGTCTATGCTTTATTCAATTTGATATCTTATCGTTATCGTATTTAGGCATTCTTTATACTCGTGTTATCGTACCGTTATCTCTCTACTGGGTTGTGGCTCACCCTTTTGTTTTGATTTGTTTTCCATAGAGTTTGAGGGTGGCTTGAGGTAGTAAGCTTGCTTAAGCTTGGTGCATTGAGCTTTGGGGCCAAAGTGAGTACATCACTTTTTGTTCATGTATATTCATGTGTATCTGGGTTGGTTTATGAAAAACGAATTCAAATTTTCCTTACTGTTGTAGTTCCTACCGTTTTGGTTTGTAAAAAGTGTTACCTTCTTCTCTTGATGTTGTTGTTTGTAAAAATATTATTATAATTACCAAGTGTGGGTCATGTTTAAATGGTTTCATGTCTGATATCTTGTATTCCATACTTTTGGTTAACAAGTTAATGTAAATGGATTATATTTTGTAATGTTTAGTAATATCATACTATTGTTTACAAATTGGTTTCAACCCATGCATCCCTAATGGCAGTTCAGAGGTTTGGAACTTGTCGGTTGACTGAACTCCACGGCCGACTGGAAGCGATTTTTTTTCCAGACGTTACAAGTGTAATGGGAGAAGACTAGACTATACTTGGGAAGACATATAGTCTGCATCTGAGAGTAAGCGTACATTTAGCACATGTCTCGAGGTTAGGCGCATATTTAGGATTCATCTATTTTTTTAGGACGTACATTGTACTAGCGTTTACATCGGTTTTTATACATGCGTATAAACTAATAGACGTTGATTAAACGCACGCATGTATCTAAACGCTCACTATATTAATGTCCAGCCTCACGCACTCATTATACCAACGCCCCACTATATTGGATTATAGTCTGGGTTGACGACTACATTTAATCGCAAACCCTAGAAATCCCACATTATAACTGGTTTGGTCTCAGCGATTACAGTTGATTCCCACACCAAATTTAGTTATAGTCTGGGAATTTGGCCGTGAATGTGGATGCCCTTAGAGCGTCCACAATCATGAGATGGAGCAAAGAGTAAAATCCATACCATATCCTAATAGTTTTTTTGTATTTTGGGTGGTCAAACTTAGCGGCGTAGAAGCAAAAATTTGGTCAAGCGCAGGTTTAATCCACGCCTGATATTGAGCACATGTATAACCCATGTCTCACATGGACCTATAATACACACCATATTTGGGCGTGCATAATACTCACGCCTGGTGTGGGGAGCACTTTAAATATCCGTATGAAACAAACGAAGGTTTAAAGTTCGCCCAAATGACAGGAGTTGTTTTAAAGTTCACCTGACAGGACAAATACTTTACCTACGCGCAAGACAGGTGTTGTTTTAAAAGTTCTGCTTCACAGAGCACCGTCTATGTTTCCAAGACTGAAAAAGAAACCAATAAATACCACCTCGTTACAAACCAAGCACTTTAAACAGTTGATTACAAGACTTATTGTAAATCTATGCCATATACGTTATGAACAATACTAAGAGTTCTGCATGTTTTGTGTAATCAACTCATTGAGGTAATAGTATAGATAAAAGTCTCAATCGAAGACAATGTACGTTATTTCTCCATATGCAAGGTTTAGTGTCATATTAAGAGTCAAGATGTACGGTGCAGACTAAAACCCAGACGAATTTATAACGTACGCCCTACATAGGCGTACATTATAACCACGTCTGATATCAGGCGGACGTATTATGAACATCCAGTGCAGCGGACGTTATATCAATGCCCCACACATGCGTACATTACAAATAGGCCTGATATCAGGCGGACGTAATGTGTACGTCTGGTGGGTTGGACGATATATGTACGCCTGTCCTGGGAGGACGTTATAGGTTCGTTTGACCATCACACGGATGCCTTATTGGTGCCTGTTGGGCAACAGATATTATACCACCGCCTATTATTAGCCGCGCACAATACCCACACTCGAGCAAATATAGTTTTGGTCAGGATTTCGTACTAGATTTGGTCTGAAACCTAAAAAACCCGACCAATTTTTTATATTCTCCAGACCACTACGATTAGTTTTTTTTATTAAATTTGGGTTTCCTCCATGATTGTTGACGCTCTTAAAGTGTAGATTTTTTTTTTAAATTATATTTTCTTAATTTTTTTCACATTTAAAAAAAAAAAAAGACAAAACTAGTATTAAATCGTTTATCAATTGTCACTGACTTTTTTTCCTGGTTAATTTGGGGCATATCACTAACTAGCAGACAAAATAACATTATTTTGAAATAAACTCAAAAACCCTTTTCCCAACTATTTTTGTTAATGATTAATTTATGCATGATTGATTAGTGTTAGCTCGAGTGACTGATAAATGTTTTATCTTGTTACTCTAGAAATCGAGTAATTACAAGATCCAAAATTAGTCAAATTCCTTTTATATATGTGACAGAAATTTTAAATTTATTCTTAAAACCATAATGCGCGATTACAAATCTCTTTCCTCTCTGCAAATCGGGGCGAATTTATGAGTTAACTCAGTTTTTCAAAAAAATTCAATTCCCTCTCTTCGATTTCATCTGTGAATCTTTATGAATTAACCTTTTTTCTCATAATGATATTGCTCTATTCTTAATACTTGTCTTTCTTGTTAATCTTTCTCGATTCTCATCTTAATCATGTCCATAACATTTTGAAAATTTTAAGTTTTTTATCTTGATAATGTTTAACTAAATCTAATCTTATCCCCGTGTTTACAGATTGCTTGTCTAAAAATGGCGTTTACCGGGTTTCCAGTGTGGATTATTGCGTTTGCTGCTGTTGTATTAGAGCTTGTTAAAGCCAAAAGTTCATCTGTAATTCTCATTGTTGTTAGTTCCTCCATTGGAATAGTTGATCCCATCACCGAGTCAGTAAAGTTTTCACTCAAGCAAAGCTATCGCACGTGCAAGAAGTATAAGGTCCGTTTCAAATTTGAAATGATAATATCCCTCATTATCCTTTGGTCAACTACATCTCACATTCTCGCCTTTTCAGTTCCAAGTGATGCAAAAAATCACTCGATGAGTAATTTGAAAATATTCTGTATCACATATATTCTGGGTAACCCTAATTTGATTGTTTCATATTATAAACCCTATTTTCATGAAGTAAATCAAACCAATTACTCATTGAAAAATCATAGGCAAATGGATTCAAACCAACAGAACAACATGCCTGCTCAATCCCAAAATAACGAAGTATCTGATCTAGCATCAAAGTTTAGGAAAACAACTTTGGAATTGCAATCTGCTGAAGAAATAATCGTCTTAAATCAAAATGAATACGTTCCAAATGAAGAAGTGGGAGATGGATAATGGGATTTCTGTTTGATTGGGAAAATTATAATAGAAGGGAAGATGAACTATGGAACAGTTGAGAAAAACATCCAATCACCTGGCCTTTCATTCCCCAGGAGGATGTAAAAATTATTGAAGTGGAAACTAATGTGATGATTTTCAAGTTTATGAACCAGGACCTGGTAGACAAAATTATTGAAGAAGGACCATGGAACATTGATGGGAAGTTATGCATTTTGTTTGATTATTTCCAGGGATTGATCCACCAAAAGCTTGATTGGAGTACACAAGTTTACTGGATTCCACTAAAGAACCTGCAACCTGAGCATATGAATGTGAAAGCTGTGGAAGAAATGGGAAAACTACTGGGTGAAGTTCTTGCTATTGCTCCAACTAATGCAATTCCAATTGAAGGTATTCCAGTGAAAGTTTGTGTCAGAATTGAACTCACAACTCCCCTGAGAAGAGGTGTCCTGGCTATTACTGCCACTGGTTCAACTAAATGGGTCAGATTTCACTATGAAAAACAACCAAACAACATATGTAGAGAATGCTTCATTATCAATCTCTGCAATGGAGCATGGGGTGCTGCAGCAGAGTTTATGAAAGTATCTTATGAAAAACCACTACCTTTTGGGGGGATTGGAGGACTCAAGAAGACTGTTAATACAAGGGCATCTGCAAGCATCACTCCAAAGACTCCTTCAAGGAGAAATGTGAAACCAGCACCATTTGTCCCACCTGCGGATGGCAAAATTGTGAAATTTCAAGTTATTAATGAGGAAGAGGAGGTCTCATCAAGGCTAGGAAAGAGGCAAAGATTTCTAAATGGTGTAGGAGATACTAACAACAATGATGAGGAACCAGTGAGCCCTGCAACAGCTAGAATCCCACTAAAAGACAAACAGTCTGGAGGCAGTAATGGGGAGAATGAGGTAACTTTTAAACAAAAATCTTTCTCAAATATTTACAGTTTTTTTAGCTTCAAATTCTACTACTTTCCCATAATAATTTTGATCTCTTTTAAAAATTCTCTTGACATGAAGATTTTGTCCTGAAATGTTTGTGGTTTTGGGAATAAAGATACTAGGAATCACTTAAAAGATCTTATAAGATCAACCCTGACATCATCTTCCTTATTGAAACCAAAAATCATACAAGAAAAATGAAACAATACACCTCTAGTCTTCACTATCCCAACATGTATTTTCATGATCCTATTGGCACTTCTGGAGGTCTTTGCCTCCTGTGGAAAGATGGTATTAATTTACAATTGATTGAGGCTAAACACAATATGATCCATTGTACCGTTGAATTAGATGCTAGAACCAAAAACACCTTAGTGACTTTTGTTTATGGTGCCTTAGACCCAATAGTTAGAAAAAACAGTGGACTTATATGGATTATATAGCCAACCAACTTAGCTTACCTTGGATTGTAGCTTGGGATTTAAATTTTGTTCTTTCTCAGGATAAAAAAGATGGTGGAAACCAAATTAGACAAAGTGTCTTAGATGAGAATAAGGAACTTCAAGATACTAATGGTCTTCATAACATGAATTTCACAGGGAATCCTTTTACTTGGACAAATAGAAGAAAAGGTCATGCTCTTATTCTTGAGAGGTTAGATGGATTTCTTGCCAATGATTCTTAGTTGAATTTTTATCCCACTTGTGTTGTGTATCATCTTATACCTAATGCTAGTGATTACTGTCACATAATGTTGTCCACAGCTAGGATTCAAAATGATACTTACAAGCCTTTTAGATTAAACAAGGCCTGGTTTAGAGATAATGGTTGTAAAGCTATTATAGAAAGGAGCTGGAAAGTTCACAATAATGGTTCTCATGCTTATAGAGTTACTAAATATCAATTTAACACCAAACATGAACTTAGGAAATGGAATTACATTAGTTTTGGTAATATAAGTACTCAGATTCATAAGATAAAATGCCAAATAGAGGAGCTATCTAGGGTTCATAATGCTAATAATATTCCTTTAATTGATGAACTTAAATGTAAAATCAATCAGTGGTATGATATTGAGGCTGACTTCTGGAAACAAAGAAACAAAAATGATGACCTTAAAGATGGAGAAAGAAATATCGCCAATTACCATCATAAGGTTAACTTTAGAAGGAAAAAAACCAACATATATACTCTTTAAAATGCTAGGGGTGATTGGCTTACTGATATAACTAAAATTACAAATAATCTTAAAGATCACTTTTTTAATATGAGCAGGTCTTCCTCCCCTCCTAATGATGAGTTCTTTAATAATATTGTTCCCTGTATTACCGATGCTGAAAATGCTTTGTTAACTGCAATTATATTCCTACTCATGAAGAGATTAAAGATGTGGTTTTTAGTATGCATTCCTGGACCACTCCTGGTCCAGATGGTTTCCCTCCAGGATTTTACCAAGAAATATGGCCAACTGTAGGAGAAGATATAGTTAACATGGTACAAGCTTTTTTTTCACTCAAAACACCTACTAAAACAGCTCAATCATAATTTCACAGCTTTGATCCCTAAAAATAATTGTCCTGTCTCTGTTGTTGATTTTAGACCTATAAGTCTATGTAATGTTAGCTACAAAATCATCTCTAAGATTCTTGTTACTAGACTTAAACCTTTGTTAAATAAATTCATATCTCCTTTTCAATCTGCATTTGTCCCTGGCAGAATGATACAAGATAACATTGTTATGGCTCATGAGCTAATTGATACCATGAAAAAAACTAAAAATGTTAAGGGTTGGATGACTATAAAGATTGATATGAGTAAGGATTTTGATAGGATTGAATGGTCTTTTGTCATAAATAGCCTAAAGAGTCTAGGATTTTCTCAAGACTGGTGTGACCTTATTAGTCAATGCATTACTACTGTCTCTACCTCTATCTTACTGAATGGCTCACCAGGTGAGATGTACAAACCACAAAGAGGCCTAAGACAAGGACACCCATTATCTCCTTATCTGTTTATTCTTTGTATGCAGTCTTTTTCTAGAAGTCTGTTCACTGCTGAGAAAAACAATCTTATTCATGGATGTACTGTTACTAAAAACTCTCCTCCTGTGATCCATTTGATTTTTTGCAGATGACTGCCTATTATTTGCTAGAGCTAACACCAAAGAAGCTAAACATATTGCTGCCATCATTGATCAATTTAGCAAATACTCTGGCCAATCTGTGAATTTTGATAAATCAGGTTTTGCCTTTAGTCCTAAAGTGCCAAATAATATTAAATGTGAAATTTCTAACACTCTTCATATCCAGAGAATGGCTTTGCAGGATAAGTACCTTGGAATACCTTTGCTGCTCCAGAAGAATAAGGTAGAATCTTTTGCACCCTTAATGGATAGATTCAGTGATAGGATAGCTCCTTGGCAATCTAAGTTCATTGTCCAACCAGGTAAGACCACTCTTACTCAATCTGTTCTACGAACCATTGCCAGCCACCATATGTCAGTCTTCCCTATGCCTAAAACTGTGACAAATAAGATGGATGATGTCTAGAGAAATTTCTTTTGGAACAAAAAAAAAATGGTGAGAGAGGAGTTAATATAAAAAAATGGAATCATGTTGTTTACCCTAAAGATCTAGGTGGTTGTTTTGGGGTAAAAACTGATTCTGCTGTTTTTGGTAAATTTGGGTATGTTGATGAGAAAAGAATTCAAACCCTAAACAAATGTACTGCACGGGAGTACTTTTAGATTCGAGAGATCAATCTGTAAGACTCTGGCCTAAACCAAGAAATGGTCGTTCCAGATTCAATTCGGTCACAAGTGAAGGAGAAGGGTTGATCTTAGGGAGGGAAGCGAAGAAGGTATTTGAGATTAGAATGTTGAATTATGAAGGTGCGGTTATTTTATGACTTGTATCAGAATGTAGAACTGGCTTGCAGAATATAAGCTATCAGTTCTCGGTGTTTTCTGGATACTTGTGTTGATAACACTTGTCCCCTTTTGAAATAGGTTGAAATCCTATTTATACAAGTCATGTTCGAGCACTCTGATCTTGTAGGAAGTGGAGGTGATTAAGCAGTGGAGAAGTGGGGTTGTGTAGAAGTGGTGATCACCACGTTTCCACTACGAGGGAAAACTGATCACACTTTCACCCACTACTCTCAGTGTTGTTAACCGTCCGTCCTTTCCTGACACTTTCTCATAATGGGCGCATTGCATGCTGCACCCTGTAAACCGCCAGACCAATACCCCAGTGAGCATCCCCAAGTTTGTGACATGTTTGATGTCTCGAGTAAATGGGTCAAGTCGTGGGACTCGCCACTAAAAGCAGCGCATAATGCTTTTAGGTCAAATAATAAAATTATTTGTAAAATCAATATTTATAAAACATCGCTTATAATCGATGTATATAAAGCATCGCTTTTAAACAAGCAGCTGGAAATAATCAATGTGCAGGAAACATCGTTGTTTTAGAGCTCGTTCAAATTAGTCACGAATTGAACGTCTTAAAAAGGTAGCATGATCGGTCATCTTTGGGCGATCGTTTGAGAACCCTATGGGTGAGCTACCACTTGGTTGATCGCTCCTTGTGGAGCAGGGGTGGCCGATGATCATAGCGTTACCCTGTTGGTCTCCTAAAAATAAATCTAAACCATCCGACTAGGCTAGCGAAGTTGGATGGACGAGATGATTTGCGGCAGTTGCCTACTGCCGTTGATTTAAATTAGGGTTTAGAAACCGTGTGGCCAACCCTATTTTGGCTGATCGATTGAAAGCGCTGGGCGCTAGTTTGAGCAGGCCGATCGACCATATGAAAAGGTGGGTCGTCAGTGAGCACGCTGACGTCTTTGGGGCCGCCTGAAATTTAATCTAAGCCACTCAATTTGGCAGGCGAAGATGGATGGTTGTGATCCATTTGCGACAGTAGCGTGTTGCCGCAACGCAACTTAGGGTTTCCAAATCAGCGCGTTCATCCTACTTTGGGTAAACGATTTGATGCGCTCCTGGTTTGCCGTGGGCAAGTCAATCGACCAATGATGTAGATGGGTCGCCGGTGAACACGCCAGTACCCTTTTGATCATTCGAGGGAAGATCTAGACCGTCCAACTAGGCTAGTTAAGTTGGACGGATGTGATTAATTTGAGACCGTTATGATCGTCTTGGCTCGTTTGAGCTCTTTTTCAGTAGCGCGATCACCCATGTTCTGACTAACGTTTGAGGGTGTTGCGGGTGAACTAAATGGATTCCGACCGGCTGGGATGTTAGTGAGCCCGCCGGTGGTCATCATGGTGATCGCCTTGTTCCGCCAGGAGTAGACCAGGCTTGTTGAATTGTGTGGCCAAATCGTGTGGCCGTGATCGTTTTTTAAGACTGACATGGACAGTTAAATGCGTCAATCGAGCTAACTTTTTAACTAAAAGTGTGTCGACACGCCGATCTCTTTGTCAGAGAGTGGTGTAGCCTACGTGAGTGTTTGCATGCAGGTTTCATTACTGACACTTCTGGAGGTTCATGCTACTCCGCTGCGAGTGACCATTAACCGTCATGTCATGCCAATATTGAGAGTTCGGCTGGGAACATAGCATAGGAAAATACTAGGAAGGTCATGCATTAGTGAATAATGCCAGTGGAGAATAAAATTCATAGAATACTTGGGATTGTTGTTATATGCACCATTCTGAGTGAATTTTATATATATATA
>JAJJMB010016761.1:0-12649 GCA_023531105.1 Papaver atlanticum | reverse complement strand
AAGCCAAGCCAGTTACATCTACACCCCTGTCAAAGCCCTTTCTCTTGGGAGTAGCCAAATTCGGATGCTTTGCAAAATTGGGGTGAAACATCTGCTTACACTGTTTAGGTCCAGAGTCAAATCCAACGTGTGAGTTCTTTCCCTGGAGTAACAACTTTGGCATTTCTTCCACGAAGCAAGCATCTTCAGCTTCAAGTTTTTTAACCTTCGTCAGCAGTTGTTCTGATAGTGGATTGTCCATGACCTTGTGAAGAGAAACTGATAACAGAATAGAAACATACAGGGAATTATTATATAACAGGCCAGTGTGCCAACTGATATTGTGAGGCTGCTTATAGTCTCTCTTTTATTTTTCCTTTATGCTTGCTGCAAACCAAAATTTTCCTTTACTTGTGTTGTTTGTTCCTTTTATCGTATTTCCTTTTTGGCAGGTCTTGTGACTTTTGTCTCTCTATATCAGGTCTTGTGACTTTTGTCTCTCTATATCTGAAGAACATTCCAAATTTCTAGCTCCATGTTTGCTAATTTTGGACAGTAGTATCATTTGTCTTTTTCTTCAGAATGGCTCCTGAAGAAACAGAAACACAAGTACACCATAATTTTGCTTTACACCTGTCACAAGAGATGTGAGGCTTAAAACAAGGATTTTGACTCTCAGCTCAAGCATAAGACCAACAACAGACAAATAAGGCAGTCAAATGGTTTGGCATGTTTCATCTTAACATACTTTAGATAGCAACAATAGGCATAAAACATATTTGTGAATCCATAGTATAAAATTGTCAGAGCATCAGAAGGAAGTTTAAGGTTCTGGAATCATTCCTACTACCCTTCAAATTTCGAGATCTCAGACGCAATGCTGACCATATATATATGGACACTTAAGACACTGCATATGCACGAACTTATAATTTATTCGATAACGAAAAAAGAATAAGAGATAAACTGAACTCACCAGATAAGTTCACAGCATCCAACCTTGTGTGAGCAAAATGTATTCAGCCTGTTACCATTTAGTTTCCGTCAAGATAGCTTAAAGAAAACATCATCTTGCGAATCTTAATGCAACTTTAAAATCCTTCCTCAAACATATCATTATACACACCACTCAATTATTACAAAAATGCTCAAAATTACAGCTGCACATGCACCAAAGTTTCAACAAGAGTTCTTTCACCAAAATACAGTCTCGGGTTCAGTTAGCAAATCTAAAGAGGTTAATACAATTCAGAATTTCAATTAATAGTTAGTGATACATACCCCCGCCAGAGTCAAAATCCTCATGCCCATAGGGTCGACCATAGGTTATGTCAGGTTTCTCTCCTGTTCTTCTCTTCACTGGTTTCATTTTCTCTTCAAAAAGAAAAAGCCATGCTTAGGAGTTAGGTCGACTTGGGACTGATGAAAAGAAACTAACATGTCAATAGTTATAGCAATCTGCACTGCCGGACAATTACATGCTACATTCAGATGCATTTGCATGATGTGGTCCTTGGAAACTTAAACAGACGATAAAACACCACAAACCATGACAGAAAGTTGTACGTCAACCTGAGACCCGTTAACCAAGTGAAAACCAGAAAAGAAAAGAAAAAAGTACTTATCGTAGAAAATCAATCAGAAGGGAGCAAAACATATCAATAATGAACATAAAGAAGTACACCCCACCCCTCTACCTCTTCCCTGAGAGTTGAATTTTCCCTCATGGCCTTTCCCACCCCTCTACCTCTTCCTTAAATTGTTAATGATGTAGAGTGCTACTGCTACTACACATCTCAGCCATTCTAAAAGAATACTGCATCAAGGCAAAGGACAAATTTCTTGGGCAATTCATGTACTCTACTCAATTATTAATAAAGACTACAGGCATCAATTTGTTTACACCAATGCATACATTCAGTGAATTCAGTAGTTATAAATTCGGACATTTTAGCACATATAATAGATCATAAGAATTTAGCATGCTTTCCTGTTACTTCCTCAGTGCCAAGCTTCCCATTACAACATATTTCAAAGAGTCTCATATTTCAGACTCCCTAAAATTTGAAGACTACTACTACTACTGCTACTGCTAACAGTACTACCAAACTATTGCTCTGATAGCTTAAAACGGAAGGACGTGTACAGCAAATGAAAATCTTCAATTACTGTGAGGCTTTCTCAAGGAGCATCAGGACAAGCTAAGTAACGGTCTTAAGGACTGTGATATATTCCAATATGACAAAACTAAACTGCTTACAAACACTAGACAGACTCCCTTAAGAAGTTCTATTACTTGCTTAGAAAGCATCACTTTCTACATAGACACTGAAGACAGTTGAACCAACTTTATTACTCAATCAAAAAGAAATGACTTTCACTACCAATGGATTACATCAACTTCACTCTAGAACACTGATAAATTTGAATCAAAGAGGAAGTAGCGGCTTCATTCACACAAGTTGGTTACTTGGCAAAAGTTGGTTTTGCAGGTTCAGCCTCTTTTATTGAAGGAAGTCATCTTATTCAAACCGAGAAAGGCACAATGGGCAGTGGTCCTTGTTATGGAACCATCTGGTTCACGTCCTTTCCATGGTAATAACATCCCCATAATGCTAGAAACTCTCACCTTGCAGATTCCAAATTTACCTTCACCCTCATCCGCAAAATCTCGAAACAGTTTTCTCAGGGATATTTCCTCCAGGAAGTCCTCCCTGCCGTCAGAGCAAACAGATTCTAAGGAACCATGATGATTAAAATACGAGCGATCTCCAACTTGGGTGTCTTGTTTCATGGTTTTCTTACAAATTCTCATTTTTGTCCAGACTTTTGTAATCATTCTTGAGGTCTGTTTTGCATGCTTCCATCAGTTACAGAAAGAGAGCATCCAAGATGAGATCATAAAAAAACAAATCAAAATTTGAAAGTTCAAACTTACCAGATTCAATACTTTAGAGGCAATCGGGAATTGAAAATATTTCTCCGACGGACCACTTTTAGAAAGCTCACTAGAGCTGCGATTTGCAGTTTCCAAGGAAAGGTATGTTCCCGCAGAAAATAAGGTTTGGGCTTCATGGAAGGGTTGAGAATCAAGTGATAAACAAATGACCCCAACAAAAACACCACAATCATCATATAGTGGGGTCGTGGTTCCAAATCCTAGAAATCGTCGTCCATTTTTGTTTGTGACTGGGAAGTTCCCAGTCCAGATTTGGCCAATGCTACTCCGGCATATTATTTCGTTTGCTTTGTTGTAGTCACACTCCTCAATAATGAGATCAAGGGGGCTCCGACCAAGTGCTTCAGATTCAGAATAACCAAAAAGGCGTTCAGCCGCTGGATTCCTGGAATTAAATAAAATATAAATAGGCCAAAAAGGATAAACCAAAACAAACAAAGGAGGTCTGACTAGTAATGTATATGCGCACACTGTGAGAATTGTAATTGTGTACATTGCGGTAACAACGCAAACCACTACTCCACTACAAAAATTTGTCTTCCGAGTTTAACTTAACAAAGTATAATACCATTCCCGGCTTAAATATGGAACGTCCAGTTGATCCTAACTCATATGATCAAAGTTCTCAAAAACTAAATAAAAAGATTAAAACTCACCAGTAAACTATCAGACCATTATGATCAACAATATGAACCGCCTGACCAATGGACTGCAAGATAATCGAAGACTGTTTGCTCACGAGATTTACAATTTTCCCTTGAGAGGTTGGAGGATCACTGGTACTATTCTCTTGTGGGCTAGTTGTGCACACTGCCGTAGTCCTGTAACCCCAACGACCAGCCTTTCTCGGTGGACTTTTTCGAGTGCCAGAATCTGTTCCGCAAAGCATTAAGTGTGGCATTTCTTCTTCGAAGTTGGCATCTCCAGCTTTAAGTTCTAGAATTTTCTTCGGCGATTGTTCTGATAGCACAGTGTCCATGTGGTTAGGATAGGATTTTACAGAACACTAATAGAAACTGATAAGGAACAGTTCTAGACTTATTTGTTTCCCAAACAGAACTTTCAGAGACTCGCCATATAGTAGTCCCTCTTGAAAGTAAAGGGACATTTTCAGTCTCTTAGATGGGGTCAAAAGGCAAAATCAGAACTTTGCTTTCTTCTTCTGTTTTTGGCTCATCCTTTACACTACTAATTTTGTCTTTGCTTTTACCATCTTTGCAATTTTTGCCACTTTTGTAGTTCTCTTTCTTAACCCCTTCTCGTCTTGTCTAGAGGTGTTCTTTCTGTCTCCACTTTTCCCCATAGTATCAGCTTGTCTTCTTCCTTGGAAAAATGCACAGCCAGAAGGAAACAAGCACAATGTTGGTTACTAGCACTTGTCAGATTAACAATTATCACGATAATAGACCAGAGCATGAGGTTTCATGATAAATCTAAGTTCACTCTCTGTCCACGACTATTCATAACTATAATGTTATAAAGCACATTTAAATGGGATCCTAAACGAGTGAAAATGATAGCATTCGTTGCAATTAAAATCTTAAACTACGTCAAAGTCATGAAATTACAAGTCACCTATAAAACTCATTCATCAGCATTAATAAAGCAATCAAATGGTTTAGCATGTTCATACATAGAGAGACAGTTTGATATTGTCAAAAGGGAATTGAAAGTAAACTATTTATTGAACCAGGGGCATTCACTTTAGCCAACCCCTGAATCCAAACTAAAAGCCACACTCAAGGAGCCATAGAGAAGTTGATCAATAAATCATTCAAATTAAATTCGAATAATTAGAAACAATATAACTCACCCATTACGTCTGTCAGATACAAACATTTTACAAGAACTAGGTAGGTAGCAAAACCGAAAAACACAGCTCAATTTCCTAGTATAGAAGAAACACCTTTTATATGTTGGACCTTGTTCTTCAATTTGGTAAAATCATTGCCATTAGATTTGATGACCGGACTCAGTTAGCAATCCTTGAAAAAAGAATTGTTGGCATTATAGTACAGATCATCCGACTTTGAATAAGATTTCTAACATCTGTATGTTCGAGTCATGATGCAACTCTTTACCCTGTCTTCAGAGTACATACTGAGATGGGCGTGCCTGCACAGCATTCATTTCTATCAGGAAAACTGCAGGCGCAAGGAATTTCAAGTTTAGATGAATTAATCCAAGGTGAAAATGTTGAGATATTAACTGCCACCATAAAATGTTGGCTTACTGCCCACGTCTAGTGCAAAGCATCTCCAATTTGGATGGGCTGGTGGACGTAAGTCTATCCTATAGTAGGTCAACTATCTCTTAAATATCAATAATTCAGGAAACTAATTTAGTCTATGAGTTATTCTTTCATGATATGGTGTAAGAATTAGAATGCAAATGAAAGTAGTTAAAACGCTAAGTTTAGAAGTGTGTTCATTCTCGCATTGTAGCCACAATTAGTTGTCAACTGAGAATGCTAAATGAACTACTATTATTCTAACAAAAATCATATACCGTAACTTGTGCTCGGATCCTACCTCTTGTCTGAAACAATTAAATAAGCCATCTGAATATTCAAATGTGGGGAATAGCTTTACCACGTCATCCTTCAAGACCTTGCCAGGGTCTGGTGCTAAGAAACATAAAACCCTGAACCTGCCTCGTATAACTGTTTACAATAATAGGAAAACAAGACGAGACATGACCGATACATTATCCAGGGAAGACATGTTACAGTGTGCAGTGGAAACTGAAAAATGGATAGAGTGAAATCTTAAGAGAGGTCAGGTTTTCCGAGGTCACAACTCAGACATGGATATACCCATTCAACCTACTCAAAGACGAGAAAGTTGTAACAACAAATGATGAAAGACAACATAACAAACCATCATCACAGATGGGAAGCACTGATGCTGACATGGCCACAACTCAGACATGGACGCTGCAATTTCTCAAAAACTTAGGATGCATACACGTTATGAAATCAGTGATGTTTCCTACTAAAATATGTATATGTATATATACATATTATGAATGTAATTTCTCATAATACTAATAAATTGTTGATAAACAAAAATTAAATAGCCCCAACAAAAACACCACAATCTGATTACCCAACGCTGTCATAGTTCCGAATGCCAGAAATGGTCTTCATTGTTTGGTCATGACTGAGAAAATGCCTTGTCCAGATCTGGCCATTTTTGTTCAAAGATTACTATAGTTGGACATGAGTTTCTAATTCGGGTGAATTGAAGATAAAATTTATCAGATTTGAACATCCCAGGTTCAAAGATTACTAGAGTTGGACCTGAGTTTCTCATTCGGTTGACCTGAAAATGAAATTTATAAGATTTGAACATCCCTGGTTCAAAGATTACTAGAGTTTGACCTGATCTTCTCATTCGGGTGAACTAAAGATGAAATTTATCAGATTTGAACATCCCAGGTTCAAAGATTACTAGAGTTGGACCTGAGTTTTTCATTCGGGTGAACTGAAGATGAAATTTATCAGATTTGAACATCCCAGGTTCAAAGATTACTATAGTTGGACATGAGTTTCTCATTCGGGTAAACTGAAGATGAAATTTATCATATTTGAACATCCCAGGTTTAAAGATTACTAGAGTTGGACCCGAGTTTCTCATTCTGATGAACTGAAGATGAAATTTATCAGATTTGAACATCCCAGGTTCAAAGATTACTATAGTTGGACATGAATTTCTCATTCGGGTGAACTGAAGATAAAATTTATCAGATTTGAACATCCCAGGTTCAAAGATTACTAGAGTTGGACCTGAGTTTCTCATTCTGATGAACTGAAGATTAAATTTATCAGATTTGAACTTCCCAGGTTCAAAGATTACTAGAGTTGGACCTGAGTTTCTCATTCGGGTGACCTGAAAATGAAATTTATAAGATTTGAACATCCCTGGTTCAAAGATTGCTAGAGTTTGACCTGATCTTCTCATTCGGGTGAACTAAAGATGAAATTTATCAGATTTGAACATCCCAGGTCCAAAGATTACTAGAGTTGGACCTGAGTTTCTCATTCGGCTGAACTGAAGATGAAATTTATCAGATTTGAACATCCCAGGTTAAAAGATTACTATAGTATGACATGAGTTTCTCATTCGGGTAAACGGAAGATTAAATTTATCATATTTGAACATCCCAGGTTTAAAGATTACTAAAGTTGGACCTGAGTTTCTCATTCTTATGAACTGAAGATGAAATTTATCAGATTTTAACATCCCAGGTTAAAAGATTACTAGAGTTGGACCTGAGTTTCTCATTCTGATGAACTGAAGATGAAATTTATCAGATTTGAACATCACAGGTTCAAAGATTACTAGAGTTGGACCTGAGTTTCTCAATCTGATTAAGTGAAGATAAAATTTATCAGATTTTAACATCCCAGGTTCAAAGATTACTAGATTTGGACCTGAGTGATAGACGCATTTATGTGTCTATTTTCATCTCTATTGTATATATTGTTAGTACCCATTTTTGTACTAATTTTGTTATTTTATCCCTTTGTAGGTGTTTTTGGAGAAATAGGCTTTTACGGCAAAATTGGCTCGAAAAGTTGTTAAAGGCTCCTAGGAGGACACTTGCTATTCGGACTCTCATTTTGGATAAGGGGTAACCCATTTCCAAGCAGCTGCTAATCACAGACCGGCACTGGATAGGGGGAGGTCACATTTCTTCTCAAATTTTCAAAACAGATTTTGGCGGGAAAACAGTTTACAGAAAACATAATTTTCTGTTCGAATTTTGGATGATTTTTAAGGCGATTCAATGGCTGGTTTTCGTTGGGTTAACTCTGTTAAGGATAAACAAGTATGGTATGAGCTGTAGAATCGATTAAACAGGGATAGAAATCCGTGTTGGAGCAAAACAGGGAGAATTCACAATTTGAGTTATTTTCGGTTTACAAAAGAATTTGTGAAGAGTTTACGGCAAGATAGGAGTGTATGGAGTCCTTATTCAGTCCTGGGAAAGTTTAAGAGAGTTTGGAAACCAAGTTGACGCGTAAAAAGAAGATTAAAATCCCGTAACTTGCTGTTGAAAAAGAACGAAAATATTTGGATTAACTCGAGTGATTTTGGGGTTTGGTGGATATATATAGGTTGATTCGAGTCATATTTAGGTTTACTAACAATTTGGGGGAGTTTGGAGAAGTTTAGAGCTATAGAGAAGCGAGAAAAAAATCAACAGAGTCGAGTTCAGAAACTTTCCTGCTGCTGCTGCGAAGAAGAAGACGAAGAACATTAGACCCTCAGAGTCAGTCGCAGAGGCAGACTTATTTTCAGTGACAACGATATACGGTCGCATCTTCCTGCAGTCACAGAAGCTCTTCAGCAACAACTCGGACTTCTGTTTTAGACCTTCAGTAACTACAGAATCCGCTGCTTAGCACTTTTCACTCTTTTAATCAACTTTTGAACACCAAATATGTATTTTGAGCAAGTGATTAATATGAGGAGCTAAACCCCTTAGCCGAGGAGACGGAGGAAGCCATTGTTCCATGAAAAGTGGTATAATTCTATTTTAATTATTTATTGCAATTATTATACATGATTATTTGCATAGAACTTAAAAGAAAAATTGGTTTTTATTGAGTAGTTGTGAAGTGTTTTGATGGGACATGCTTAGTTTTAATACTTTTGATGTTTCATGCTTCGTGCTTACAATTATTACTTCAAAAATCTATTAGAGGCAAATATTAGAATCACTTTAAAGAAGAATATTGCATGAATATTGATTAGAGTTTATCAATTAATTGGTCAATGGTGGAATCCAAAGTCTCGGTATTTTCGTATTATTGTCAAAACAATTCTATTTAATTTTCAAAAATCCTTCACAAGTTCGAGCAACGAACCTTTTTACCACTACAACTATAAAACGACATTAGTTTTTAGCGCCGCCGACGCGGACTTGTTTTTAGGGTTTTAGATTTATTTTTGTTATTTTTATTTATTTTTGTTATTTTTTTTCTATTTTACGTTTTTGGGTATTTGTCTTTTTTCTACAGGTTTTGGAACGAAAAGAATTTGAGCCAGGGATAAAAGCTAAAAGAAAAGCAAAAGAAAGACAAAGAAATTTTATTTTATTTTTTAGATTTTATTTTTATTTTAGTTTTTATTTCTTTAGATTTTTTTTTAGAAATTGTATTAGGATATCTTTTATTTTTGTAATTTTTTAGTTTTTATTTTGCACTTTATTTTTGAACTTTGGACTGTGAACTTTGGGACATTTTTATTTTTTATATACCCTACGGAAGGGTATCCTTAAATATATAAACTGTTTGCAGGGAAGGACGACGATTACGATATCGTCTCGGCCCCTCGGGTTCGCACATTGACACAGGAGTCAGTGGTCCGAGTCGACTACAACGGTTCTTCGCCCGTCTGGTACGGGAGGTAAACTTTTAAACACCCGTGAATCCCCTGTCAACGGGTTTACTGTCTTCCTTAAGGTGCATATATGCTGAGGAATTGAATACGGACATTTATTTTCCTAGTAAAGGGCAAGGCCTGGCCATACAAGATAAGGGTTCGGATTTCATCACCGTTCTCTTCTTGCCCGCCTTAGGAAAACGATACCGAACGCGAACCTAAGCTTAAAATATTGACTAGAACGAGACCGATAGGGTAACGAGCTTATAGGAAAGTCATTCAAAAGGATCGTATTGGGTATCTTGTTAGCCTAACTCAAAGTTCAGGAAGATTACTGTAAGTCGATTAGAGCCGCCTTGTAACCCAGGGAAACGTTGCCAAAGAGGTGGGGGTATCAAAACTCCTCTGAGCTTCTCCTACTTCTCTTCGACTTACTTTATTCGGATCGTCCTACGAGGTTTGCTAAAATTATACCCAGTTGCCTCTTGGAAGAGTAGAAGCTGGTCTAGAAACAATCTAAGTGGAGCCATCATGCTTTTTGTTTGCTAGAAATCAATAGGGTTGATTTGGTTGAGTCGTCCTTGTTTTGCGATTGCTTACCCTTCAAATTTAGGAAATTCGTGTGTATGCCTGAACGCAAGAGAGACGCCCTAGGTAGATTTGTTAAAGAAAAACCTAGCAGTTAAAAGCGTCTCGATTACCTTGACCTATAAGGACCGATTTTCGGAAAATCCTGTTTTGAACGTACTCCTTTTACTTAAAAGAGAATCCCCAATACTCCGATAGCACCAGAAATGGCTACTCTGAAAGCTTTGTTGAATCCGACTAGGACCACTCGTCCCTCGTGTATTAGGTTAGCTGACATAGAAGCCAATTATGAGCTTAGACCTGGGACCATACAGATGCTCCCAATCTTTTTAGGGAAAGAAAATGAAAACCCTTATTTCCATGTTAGGGATTTTGAAGAAATTTGCAGTACCCTAAGAATTAGAGGCTTAGATGATGATGCTTTGAAACTTAGGTTATTTCCCTTTTCCCTAAAAGATAAAGCCAAATCGTGGCTGTATAGTTTGACTTCTGAGTCAATCGAAACATATGAACAACTTACATCTGCCTTTTTCAATAAGTTTTTCCCTAGGCATAAAACATCGTCTATTAGGACGCAAATATGCACATTTTCACAACAAGAGGGAGAATCTTTGTATAGGTATTTGGAAAGGTTCAATGATTTGTTAACACAATGTCCTCACCACGGTTTAGAAAAGGTTAGGCTAGTTCAGATCCTTTATGAGGGTTTAGATTATTCCACAATATCCACGGTTGAAGCTCTGTGTCCAGGTGGGTTTGAGAACCAAACTGTTGATGCGGCGATGACATTTTTGAATGAAATCGCCGAAAAGACCCAACAATGGGAAAATAGTAGGGAACCCAAGAAAACAATTCTTCTAAGCAGAGGAAACGTTAATAAGGTAGAAAGAGGCTATGAATCAGATGCCAAGATAGCTGCGATAGCTAAAAGGTTAGAAGCTCTAGAAGTGGGTCACACTAGTGGTAGATTGGAGCCTTTTTGGGAAGGCCAGAATAATGAAGAGCAAGCCAATGCTCTTTATAATAACACTAGACTCGATAATAGTCAGAAATTTGACCCATATTCAGAAACCTATAATCCGGGGTGGAGAAACCATCCGAACCTTTCATGGTCTAAGGGTCAGAATCAAGGTCAGTTTAGTAATTCTAACACTCCCCCAAGCTTTAGTTATGCTAAGAATCCTTCGGGACAGGCTCAATTTCAGAATCAGTCGGATAAGAAAATCCTAAGCCTAGAGGAGTCTCTCGTTTTGTTAACTCAGCAAACTGCAAAATTTCAGCAATCAGTAGAACTAAGTCTACAAGCTAGTAACAAGATAGGACAAGAAAATAGTCAGGCTATTTCCGAGTTAAAAACCCAGGTAGGTCTGATAAATGAGTCTCTGAGAGAAAAAGGTAGGTTTCCTAGTCAAACACAACCCAACCCTAGAGGAGTTCATGAAGTAGGTGCAAAACCATCGAATCAATTGAATGCTATTAGAACCCTTAGGAGTGGTAGAATTGTAGACAATGTGGTAACCATGCCCGATAGTGAACATACTGTAGTTCACCCCTCAGGATCTCACCCCTCAGGACCACCCATAGCTGAGGAGACCGATAAAGTTTCTGATGATGTCAATTCAGTCCCTGGGAGGTCTGATTCTGTGCCTAGAGCCCCGTTTCCCCAGCTATTAGTACCAACAAAGAATGAATCCAACTTTAATGACATTATGGAGGTTTTTAAGAAAGTTACCATAAACCTTCCGATACTAGAAGCAATTAGGCAACTTCCGGCTTATGCCAAGTTCCTCAAGGATATGTGTACGCGAAAACGAAAGCTTAGTGTCCCTAAAAAATCCTTTTTAGCCTGTCATGTAAGTTCGATCATTCAGAACACCACAACTCCTAAGTATAAAGACCCAGGTGCCCCTACCATTGCTTGCACGATAGGAAAACACAGGGTAGAAAAAGCTTTACTTGACTTAGGAGCTAGTGTGAACTTACTTCCGTACCATGTGTACTTACAACTGGGACTTGGTGAATTGAAACCTACCAAGATAACACTACAGTTAGCTGATAGGTCTGTTAAAATTCCGCATGGTGTGATAGAAGATGTTCTTATTGAGGTCGACAAGTTTATTTATCCTGTGGATTTTGTAGTCCTAGATACACAACCTATCCCTGACCCAGAGAATCAAATACCGGTGATTTTAGGTCGCCCATTTTTAGCCACGACTAATGCTGTTATCAACTGTAGGACCGGACTCATGAACATATCCTTTGGTAATATGACCACTGAACTAAATGTCTTTAATGTTAACAGACAACCTTCTGATTTAGAGGAAGTGAATATGATTAGTACTTTGGTTCAGGATCTAGTTCAGGATAGTTGGGACGACACTTTGTTTGGTGATTCTTTAGATGAATTTGATGAGACAATTATCTTAGGTGAGATAGAAGACCAAACTTTAGAACTGGAAGAAGCTCTTGAGTATTTTAAAGACTCTGAGGGTCCAGAAATTCAACCCATAGTTAAAGGTCTTACGGAGAGTAGTGATTACCCTAAGTTTGGGGGTAGTGATGGTTCTACTGATCGTCAAGTTTCCCCATTAGTAGTCCCTAACTTGGGACTCGAGCCTAGTGCATTTGAGGTATTACTTGAGTCTATTCAGACTCCACAACCCGATCCTCCCGATACTATCCAGGAGGAAATCCATCTATTAGAGACCCGTTATTCGGATAAATCTGTTTG
>JAJJMB010016737.1:0-14309 GCA_023531105.1 Papaver atlanticum | reverse complement strand
CTTGTGAAAAATCTCGAAATATGAACTTAATGGAATTTCGAGTCAAGATGTCCATGCAAATGATTATATCACTTAGGAATGTTTCAAACATCATAAGAGAGAAATATGAACTTAATGGAATTTCTACTCAGGGAAGGTTGGCGAACTCAGTTTCTAAACCATAGATATATGAGATACATAAATACAGGAAGGTTCGCGAACCAGTTTGCAAATTGGAAGTTCAATTAGGAACAGTTCACGAACCCGGTTGGTAAACCATGGTGAACTGATTTTATAAGTTGGATAAATTGGCTTATAGTTGGCGAACCCGGTTCACGAACCGAGGTCAACTGAGTTTGGTAGTCTAGTAGGGTTGGTGAACCTGGTTCACGAACCATAGCATCCTGACTCGTGAACAAGCCCTACGGTTGGAAAACCGTTATACCAACTGTCCCGATAATGTTCAGCAGATGCTCAAAGACTTATTATTTTAATATGTTTAGGATTGCTAGAACTCTCTTAAACACTTCTAAGACTTCGTTGATCACTTAAACACTTAAGTGTGTGAACCATGATTAATTTCTTAGGTGTTTAAATGAACATCAAATAGCTTTTAGTTCTTTGGATAAGTTGTCAAACCGAACAGTCATTGTACACGGTTCAGTAACCGAACCTTTGTGTATAGTCTTCTATTATAGTTTGAAAACCTGATTTGTTTGCTTGATTCTCAAATTATTTTAGCTTGAATTCTAAGATAACCATAGTCTTTGAAAACTATAAATAGAGCATCTCTATCAACTGGGAAATTCAATCCCTGACACCTTGTGTCCTAGTTGATTCTAGAGTCGCCTCTATTGACCTTTTAGGTCTATGACTAAAAAGACTTCGCTTGGGGATTTATGAAGAAAGGTCCGACTATCTTTACCTTGATAGTTCGTGTATCCTGATCTTTCTTTTATGTTATTGAGATTTTTGTAATCTCTTTCAGGCAAAATAAATAGTAATCACAAAATTCTCTTCATCTCAGACTTTGTGATTCCTCAAGATAGATATCTAAATACTGATCTTAGTTGATATTCTGATGATTATTCTTGAGAGGTGGTTAAGAATCTAGGCTGCTCTTCGAGAGTCGTAAGTTCTGGATTTATGAGGTTTGCTAGCTTGTCTATTGCAAACATATTTCCACACCTTTATCTTTGATCTAAATGGAAATTAAATAGGTTTATCTGTTAGAGGCAGATTGGTATCAAAAGTCTTCACTTCGGCCGAAGCAACTCTTAGGCTGTAAAGGACGTCATCTAAGGGAATCAAGTGCGTAGAACCTTGCGAGGTTCAATAGACGTAAGGAGCGCGACTGTAACCGAATCTCTTGGAGGGTGGATTCTGTCTCAACTACATTCCAGTCTGAAGTCTGATAGTAGGCTAGTGTCTGTAGCGGCTTAATATAGCGTGGTCTTCAATCTGAACGAGGTCTGGGTTTTTTTATGCTACTGCGGTTTCCTTGTTAACAAAATTTCTGGTGTCTTGTGTTTTTTCTTTTCCATATTATATTATTTATCTTTATAATTGGATTTACACTGGTTTGTACGTATTCAATCTAAGTAGATACGTCCGTTTAATTGTAATCGATTAGGAGTCTAGTTTCTTGTAAAATTCTTATCTTGAAAGATAGATAACAATTTTAATCACTTGGCAGAATTCCTATTGCATTATTTGGATACGACTAGATTGAATTTGGATATTGAGTTTTGAGATCGTCAAAGTACTCTGCTTAACAATCAGGCTCATGGACCGTGTATCTAATATATACTGATTAAGTAGAGGTTGAGATATTAACTATATATACATATTTTAAGGATCATTAAGTTGGTCTACTTGCAATTATATTAGGTTTTGTCTATATAAGTTGTCGAACGAAAAAGTTGGGTATATTTGGTATCCCCTGCGTTTTCAACTTGGAACAAAAATTCCCAATGAACAGAATCATAAGCCTGAGAAATATCAAGCTCTACATCTTCTTTTCTTCTTCATCTAATTTACCATTTCAGAAGCCAACATTATTTGTGCTTGAATGCATCTGCCTTTGATATAATCCACTTGATGAGGAGAAAAAAGTTTTGACATTAGGCTGAGTGTAGTGGAGGGATGAGAGGTAATGATAGGGAAAGAAAACCGTGGTGTAAAGTTTTTAAAATCTGAATCCCCGTTCTCTCTGCCCGAAAGCAAGTAAGGTGAGCGGGGATTTCAAAATAGGCGAGGATTGAATCCTCGCCAGAAAAAGAGAAAAACGAGGATTTAATCCTCGCGTACTCTTTAATTATAATAAAAAAACTAATAAAATATATTAATATTAGATTTTGGGCCCACCTTAAGAGTTTTAAATAAATAAAACACTCTTGGGCGAGGATTGCTTCCTCGCCCAAATCTAAATTACCTCCCGCACCGCTACACTCAGTCCTCACTCCAACATGACGTGGCGACACTGTACAACCCTTACCTTACTTCCTCCACTACACTCATCCTTAGGGTACTCATTTTGGTGGTAATAATCTTAGTGAAAATGTTGAAACTTACATTGCTAATACCAATTGGTATGAATTGTTTAGGAGTTTTAGCACCATCAACCTTTGGAAGTAAGAAAAAAAAGTTAGAGTTTAGACCTTTTGGAATGAACTTCCTCCTCCAACAAAATTGAACTTCCTTAACAACATCTTGATAAATAATATGCCCACAGGCTCTGTAGAAGCAACCTGAGAAGCCATCTGGACCTGGAGAGCTATCGTATTGAAAATTGCATCCAACATTTTTTGATCTTCCCAAGTTATAACATTTGGGATTGCTCCTAATAAAGAATCTACTTTTTCAACTTCTTGAACTCAATTTTTTCTCTCAAAATGACTTACTAATGCTTCTGCAATTTTACTTTAATCTGAGATTATATCACCATTATTATCCTCCATCTCATTAATGATTTTTTTTGCATATCTTATTTTTAAGTTGGTATGAAAGAAATTGGTAATTGCAACACCCTCTTTAATCCATCTAACTTTGGATTTCTGTCTCAGCATTGTGCTTAATTGAACCTCTTTAGAGTCATGCTCATTTTGAGCTGCTACCAATTCATTTAAAGCCTCGGGATCAAAAAGATTGTTGTCTGACTTTATCATTACCTCTTAAACTTTTATTTCAGCTTCTTTAATTTTAACTTGCACATTACCGGAAACATTTCAATTTCACTCTTTGAGTATCTGTTTCAATCTCTTTAATTTTTGTAAAAAAACAAAAGCTGGGTCACCATCTATATGCTCAGACTAACAATTCTGTACAACTTCCGTAAAGTTAGGGTGAGACAACCACATTTTACAAAAATTTTGAGGTGCATTTTTTGGTTTTGGAATATTAGCACACCCGCCAAACAGATGAGCATGATCAGAAGTAACTGTTAACCAACTTTGTAACCCCAATCCTCATATTTTTGAAGCCACGACTGATTAAAAACTGCTCTGTCTAAGTTGCACAAGATTCTCTTACTACCATGTCGACTGTTTGACCAAGAGTGTTGTAATCGTTTCTTTGAAGCTTGCACAAGTTCATAGTTTTCAAGACAAGTGTTGAAATCCATCATAGATCTTCTATTAGGAGCTCTACCACCCATTTTCTCTTCGGAAGAAGTAATGGCATTAAAATCACCAATAACTATCCAGGGTTGCTTTATTTCACTAATTAACTCCATCTCAGACCATAGGAATCTTCTATGAATTATACCCACATAAGCTTGAACACCAAATATCAGAGTTGTTAGAGCATTGCTCGGTCGAACTCATAAGTGTTCTTATCTCAAGCTTGTTGTCAAAAGTATATCTTGATTTCTAGACTATATTTAGTCAGGTCTCAGATTAGGATAAAAGTGTGTAGTTGAGAATCGGATATCACTGCATTCTACCGTTTGAAGGCGAAGATCAACGGGATCTTTGGAGAACTTCAACATCAAAAGGTAAGTGAAGACTGAACCACCTATTTCTCAAAGTTTTCATCTTTCTATCTATGGGACATTGTCGCATGATTAAATTAGACAGTACATGCATAACATAAATTTCGAGTCAACTTTATCTTATGTATTGTTCTCGAGATATGACTATTAATTATACTTAAAAATATTTGTTCAAACTTGATGAATTTAGTTAAGAACAATTTATTGTTCATGACTTAAATTATGATTCAAGATTTAATCATTTGACAATACCCTGGAATAGTGATATGTGTCATTGATATTATTCGGGAATGTTTCGAATTCATTGTTAGAGAGATATAGAGCTACTGTTAATCTGGATTAAAGCTGGCAAACGGGCGAGCCGAGGATGACTTGTTACGGGTTACACGGGCCAAAACCTGCGGGTCGATATTCTTCACGGGTCGTCATTTATTCAACCCGCCCCCGTAACGGGTAAAGCTTACGAGCTCACGGGTTAGCTGGTTTCTGGTGTGTTAACTCGCCAGAAACCGATTTTGACGGCGTTTCATCTGTTTTCTGATTTATTTCCGGCCACATTCAGGCTGTATAAAGTTCCTTCCCTAACAGTCATCTAATTTATTCATTGCAATCACACATTCAAGTCATTACACACTGTTACAATCTCTGCTTCAATAGCAACAACAACTACGGACGAAGAAAAAGAAGAAAGAAAAGAACACCATCACCACCATTTTCTTCTCAAGCCAAAGTCACAGCTTGCATTCTGCCTTCTGTGACTTGTTCTGCAACACTAGAGCCATATCCTGCCATTCTCACTGCATTACAGTAACTTCATCTGTTTAAACCATCTGCAATTCATTCACACAGTCATAAGCCACTGTAACAAACCCATTTCAGTTCCTTGCTTCATCAGCACCAAATTCCTCTTGCCTGAACCCATTACTCAAATGTTATAGCTTCTGCAACATAGCCACCTTCAAGAACTCAAATAGCATACACCTTGGTCATACGTATCATTCATATAGAACAATCTGGCAGTGTCCACACACCACTAGCTATAAATACAAGTACAATGGGTAAACAGACTTTACGAATTTTGATTGATAAAAAACAAAAAATAAATTTATGTTCAGTTTTTATCTAAATCCTTGCCCCCACCCCTGGTTTTACTTAAATCACTTTCTTCTTAGAAATTATATCTAACTAAAGCCTTGTCACTTAACTCACTTTCTTCTTAGACATTATATCGAATTTCCTTCATGCTATATAATAAGAGGGAAGCTAATCAAAGTGTACTCTCCAATCACGAAAATATAAGATGGAGTACCTTGTAGAAAATGGGGAACCTTTAACCACGCCATACCTGAGAACCGTCTGGATTCATTAGTGCGTCTAACAGCTTGGACAGTTCCCTGAACATCCCCTTTAACTAGTAGGGAAACTCAAGTCTTTGTGGCTTTTTAAAATCGTTTTCTTCGTATTTCCTTCCCCTTCCTCCTCGTCAGACTGTCAATCATCCCTCCCTCTATCATGTGAAGCCTGCCCTGCTTCTTTTTATTTGTCCTGGATGAACTAAGCATCCTTGCTCTGGCCTCTGAATCCACGACAACAGTATCATCACCAGCCACCGGAAGCCCCGTTGAGCCCTTTAGTAACTTCATCAACTCCATCAAACCCTGTCCTAACAGTCCACCAATCTCCTTCATTGCTGATCTGAAGCTCTCCAAACCCGTCTTCTGTTGATTCCTCACAGACCCATTGATCATCTCCTACAATAAATTCCTTTATCTCCAAAATCAAACTTCAATTTCTTCTTCCGATTCATAGACTATGAGTTCACTATCCAAGAAGGCAAGAACCCTAATTTCTGCACTAACAAAACCCTCATCAACTGAATCTTTCAGATTCACAATTCTTTAACATCTCTATAATTAAATTGACCTCCAACAGAACCCTGAATCATTAATTTCTGCTGTAACAGATCATCCCTTCATCGATTTGATTCTCTCAGCGGCGACAGCTTCTTCTCGATCTCCCCTGAGTTTATTATCACCACCAACAGTTTCATGATCACTCGTTTCTGTATTCACATAAACAGCAGAAAATCAAAACCCACTCAATTTCAGATCAACACCCATCTTCGATTCAACAAAAGAAGCTTGAATAGTTGAATTTCTTCTTCTTCTTCTGAATTCTTAAATCCTCATCAATTTCAGATCTCAGTTCACAAATCAAACCCTACTTCGATCCATATGAAATAATCTATTGAACCTATCTTTTTCTTCCACTTCAATCGCAGATAATTTGTAGCTTCAATTTCTCTCATTTATGTAAATCTCGACTGAAGACGTCTCTCACTTTCTGTGGATCTCTCTGCGGACGAAGAAAAAGAAAGAAAAGAAGAAGAAAGAAACCAAGGGGACACGTTATACAAAGGGGCCACGCGGCATAATATGTTGTGGGAAATAGAACTACGGGTAACGGGTTCAACCCGCGGGTTTCACGGTCCGGACCGGGTTTACCCGTTTCCCTACAAGCCAGCATTTTCCCAACCCTAACCCGGCTTGTTTAGAAACCAACCCAGCCGGGTGCGGGTTTTTACGGGCCGGACCGGGCCAACCCGCGGGTTTTGAGCTTGTTTGCCAACTCTAATCTGGATACAGGACAGTATGCTTACCAGTTCACATACTGGGAGAACTGTTATAAGTTCAGAGCCGCAGCACATGCATCCAGTACACATACCGGCATAGCTATAGTTCGGCACTTTGTGGTACGCATATTCGTTATCCATACCACAAAAAGTCTGTGACTCGTGAACCAAGAACGGTCGCATACCCAGTATGCAAGCCGGAAAAGATATGTTGGTTTTGATACCTAAAACGGTACGCATACCTGGTATGCAAACCATAAAACACCTGTGAGTTCCTGACCTCATTTTTGTCTTAATGGTATCCATACCCGATACACGTACCATGACAAAGACATTCACGAACAGGTACAATACACGTACCAGGCACACGTACTTACCATGTCGAATATTTTCAGATGCATCAAAATTATTTCTACGAGATAATCGGCATTTGATCAACTCTCTAAAAACACTATATAGACATTTTTGATCATATGTGTGATTCATGAAAAGTCATAAAGTGTTATATGGTTAAGTATATAGTTCAATTGGATAGTTTTGGGCCTTTTGGCTAACCTACATGAACACGTCATTATAAAAGGTTCAATTACGGTCCATCCTAACCAGAGTGCATATTCTGCTATGTTAATCTCAAGTCAAGTTTTACATCTAACAGTGATTATTGATTGCTTGGTTCCAAAGCTATCTTAGATTAAACCTAAAGCAACCTTGATCTTAAAAGTCTATAAAAGGAGAACCTCTAACAACTGGGATCTTTGAATCCCTGATATTATTTTTGTGTGTCCTAGTTGTAAACTAGAGTCGTCCTTTCCTTCAAACCCTTCTAAGGTTTAGCGACTAAAAAGACTTCACTTGGGGATTCGTGAAGCCAGGTCCAACTATCTTTATCTTGATAGTTCGAGTATCCTGATCTCTTTTGATCGTTGAGTCTCTCACTCAAACAAGATAAATATAAATCACACAGTATCTTCGTCTCAGACTTTGTGATTCCACAAATTTCGACTTGTGAGGTGAATAATAATCTAGGCTGCTCTTCGGGAGTCATAAGACCGAATTTTGAGGTTTGCTAGACTTTGTCTATTGCAATCGATTTCCTACCTCACCTTGATATTTGATCAGAATAGAAATCACAAATAGGCTTATCTGTGGGATGCAGATTGGTTTAAAGTCTTCAATTGAGTTGAAGCAACTCTTAGGCTATAAAGGACGTTAGCTAAGGGAATCATTTGCATGGAGTCCTGCTAGGATTCAAGAGGCGTAAGGAGAGTGACTATAGCTAAATTGCTGTGACGGTTTAATTCAGTTTCAACTACATTCCAGTCCGAAGTTCTGATAGTGGGCTAATGTCTGTAGCGGTTTAATACAGTTTGGTGTTCAAGTCTGGACTAGGTCCCGGGATTTTTCTGCATTTGCGGTTTCCTCGTTAACAAAATTATGGTGTCTGTGTTATTTCTTTTTCCGCATTATATTGTTTATCATTATAATTGAAATATCACAAGTTGTACGTTAATCAATCAAAGTAGATACACCCATCCTTGTTTATTGGATATGACTTGATTGGTTCTTGGATATTGATCTTTGGAAACGTCCAAGTACTCTCACACATAATCAGGTTCACGGATTTGGTTTTGTAAACTTTTTAATTATGAGAGAAAGATACATAATCTCTTCATATAATTCCTTGATTGAGATTCATTAAGTTGAACTCTCGGAATTGTATTCGAGTTTAGTCCATACAGGTTGCCTAGGAAAAAGTTGGTGGTGTATTTTAGTACCCCCACGTTTTCAAGAGTACCACCAATGCTAATTGTAATCATCTGACTTGTCATTGAAACTACTGTAGGAGTAGGTAAAGTTTTATTCCAAAATAACTAAAAATTTCCTTTTTAATTTGTAATAGAATTGTGAATTACCATGCTTTGCATTCCAGGTAAATTCAAATTATTGCAAAAAAAGAAGAAGCAATATACACTACTTTGGGTTCAACTACCCAAACAATTGAAGGATTAAATTGATTAATTAAAGACCAAAGTTTATTTTGAGCCCTAGGTCTTCTAAGGCTCCTTAAATTCCAAAAGAGGATTTTCACTATTTGCACTGGAGGCCTTTTGTGCCTCATTTTCCTGGATTATTTCTAAAATTATACTTAAGTGGGGCTTGATTTATTAACTTTGGCCATGTAGTGTTTTTTGATCATGCATTGTTACTTGTAAAAGTATTTGACTTTGATAGTAAAGGATTTTGAACAACTCTAGACCAAGATGTTATTGCAATTCTCTCAGAAGATACATTACCATTTACATATTTCACAACACTTTTTTCAACTGCATTGTCTTCAACAATTTGAAGAAGTTTTGTTGGTTCTAAAAGTTCTGACTCTTCCAAAGCTTGCTTGAAATTTTCTTTGCCAAATCAATATCTATAAGAACCTTAGCAGAGTATCCGCTTTCATATTCAGTGTTGCTTCATCAACTTTGAATGGATTTCCAATTTATTTGATAATGATTCATAAGTTTTTCTCATCCCAATACTCCAAACTTAGCCCAAAAAATTGAACACATACCATTGCTGAAGAAGTACGTTGATTTTCTGGTCTGAAATTTGGAATTCAATTTCTGATTCGTAAAACTTGACCAAGAACCTCCCATTTACCAGATCTGATACATTGATTACCATTTTTGTTGGATAACTTGATTGTAAAGAACCCATTTTCTAATGTAATCATTTGACATTGAAAATCTAGATGACCAATTAAAGAATATCTCCAGGGCGCTAATCTATCTTGATCCTAATAATCAACCAGATTTACTGATGGATGTTCTTCAGAAGAAATTAAAATATTAACAACTTTTGAATCAACATTTTTTCACCGAAATCCATTTTATTACAACTAAGACTACTAATTACTACTCATTACTGATATATCTAACTAAAAACACCTGAATCTACTAATTATTTGCACAAAAGAAGAGAAATTGCGATGAAAACGAGATTTTTTTTTTGTGTTGAATGCACTGAGTTGGAACCAATCCTCAGACAATCTCTCTCCACGACTCAGTCCGTTTTCAACGAAATCCTCTACTATCTTTTCAATTGATTTGATTGACTAACATTGCAGTTATCCTTTATCTATCAAACTTCAAAAACTGCTAATCTTCATGGATTATATACATGTATTGCTTATTTTGTGAGATTTGTTCTTTGTTATCATATTTCTGGTGATTAGGCAAATATCGCATATGTTCTCATAAGTTAAGCTCTTAACACTTTGTGTTCATCGCTGACTAAAAGAGGAGTAAACTATTTTAAGAAATTCAATATTGAACTTCCCACGATCACACTTTTTGTGAATATATTGCATAGGACTCCTTAAGATGGTTGCTAGTAATCGTCTTTCCATCTTGAACGCGTAATTTCCACGGAATAAGTTCGAGAACTTTAATCCCTACATTCGTACATGACTAGAGAAGATATAATTTTTATGTTGAGTCATATCGCGGCAAGATTTTGTAGAAGGTCTAGAAACTCTGGAGATTGGTTGGATCAGATTCCAAGTTTTCTCTTTATTTGACTGTAATCAATTTTTAGTTAACGAATATATTTACCTATCAAAAAATAAAAATAAAAATAAAAGAACTACTGGTTTTGTATCTCCATGCAGTGAATAAACGACCGTCATTTCTTGGGATCACCTAGTAAAGAGAAAATCATACAATATTATTTCTTAGATTTTAATCAATAGAATGAAGCCACTTATGGAAAGAATTGTCTCTCCTTACCAAGCTGCTTATGTTTCAGGAAGATTGATTAATGACAATACTATTATTGTTCATGAATTGATTCACTCTATGAAAAGAAAAGAAGGTGAAAATGGATGGTTTGCTCTCAAACTGGATATGTCAAAAACCTTTGATGAGCTTGAATGAGACTTTCTCATTAAAGTCCTAAAGAAATTTGGTTTCTCAAATGATTGGTGTCAGTTAATACATCAATGTATAAGCACTAGTTCTTTATCATTGCTTCTCAATGGCTCTCCTTGTCAAGTCTTTAACCCTCTAGAGGTATTAGACAAGGAGATCCATTATCTCCATGCATATCTCTTTATTCAGGCCATGAAATGGTTCTTTAGGTCTTTAACTGAAGCTCATCATTCTAAGAAGATTAAAGGTATCAAGGTTGCAAGAGGTGCTCCTCCATTTAATCATCAGCATTTTGCTGATGATTGTCTCATCTTCACTCAAGCAAATTTAACCAGTGTGAATAATCCCCTTCAATTTTTTACAAGATTTTAGTTCACAATCTGGTCAAGACATTAACTTTGACAAGTCTTCTATTTTTTCCAGCAATAACACGGATCCTGATGTTGGCAGCACCTTAAGTCATATCTTAGGAGTCAAATCTAAAATGTCTTCTTTTGAGGAGGTTCAAACATCATTTGAGTGAAGGTTAGCTAGATGGCAAGGAATTACACTCAATCAAGCACGATGAACAACAATGATGAAAGTAGTTCTCAACTCAGTTCCAATGTACTAGATGAGTACATTCAAGATGCCTAAAGAAGCTTACCAAAACACTTAATACTTTACCAATTTCATTGCTTGGCAGAACCTTAATCATATTGCAGATGCCATTTCTAAAAAAGTGAGAAGACAGAAACTTGTTATCGAGGATTATAACAACTTCACCCCTTGGGATTGATGAGATCTTATGTAGGCATGTTGAGCCAGAACTTAACCAATGATTCAATAATATCTTTCCTGTTATCTAAAAACAATGTAAGGCTAAATAAGAAAGATCGGCAATACTATATTTTATTTTTTTTGACACGAAGATCGGCAATACTATAAATAAGCAAATGAAGTTACATCTGCTAAGCCTCTATATACTTAGGTCGATGGTAATTGGTACATACAATATGTCACAGATATATGTCGTAAAAGAGGTTCAAAAAAGAGAGCCGGGCCCTGCATCATCTTCAGATTCTTCCCACCACAAGGTGCAACTATGATGTAACAGTACTCGATGTAAACACACAGTGGTGTCTTTATAATGACCATTGACCAGTGATAGCTTTCAACATCAGGCCATCATTTCCATGAGCCAAAATCAATGGATTGAAGTGATATTCGACCTATATATAAATCCCTCACATGTTGCTTGCACAGACCAATTCGTCTTCTATTCAAACTGGGGTGAATTGACACTGAAAATCCCGTCTTCCAACTTGGGAACTTTTGTCTTTCCATTACATTAAGAGTGTACACACTTGGTGCCGCATTCCGACATCCCATAATAAAGCACTCACAAGGTCTTGACGGGCTTACCAATCTAGTTAAAGAAAGCAAACACAAACCACAATGAGAGATTCCATAATTTAAGGCTTCATCCTCGTCAAAAACCAAAGAACTTGACTTCTCCTCCTCCATTTCAAGCTCAAAATCTTCAGTCGCTGGAATTCCACTCAGCTCTAACTCGAACTGTTTTTGAATGTCACATTCAGGAATACGGTGTTTAGCTGCGAGAGTTCTGATGCAAGACATCCTTACCTGCTTTATGATAATGGCCTTGACTTCTACAAAGTTAGTGCAATGGTTAAACCACTTGAGCCAACGACGAACTAGACCAGAGAACCAATCTATGATTTCAATGTTATCTTGCAAGATTAATGCAGAAATAGGGCGTGGATATCCTCCACCATTAACCAGACCATACAGTAGAAGCTTTCTCCTGATGACGTCAAATGGTGCCAAAATCTCTGTGATGGTAGTAGATTGATTTGATATGGAATCAGGTAAGAGCGCAAGAGTTGTAGCAGTCTCCGACAAAACATACTCTTTGGCTTGTCTTTGAAAATTGTAGAAAGATTCTCTTAGTTCTTGTGGCAAGGCTGGTTCAGCAATATACTTAGCTAAGACTTCCTCTTCAGAACTCTGGGCTCTGGCGTTCAAGTCTTGCATCCAAACTTTGGTTAAGACCATGAACCAATGATCAGTTTCCATCCCAGCTTTACGAAAATGCGAAATCTGACTCAGGATAGAATTGCCATCAGCTAATTGCTTAATTTCCGATTCTTTAACCTTCTTCAAACCATGACCAATGGATCTTTTTCCAATCCGGATAGACATGGTATCCCAAATTTCTTGCTTCTGAGATGCAAACAGTTGAACCTTATCCTTCAACTTGTGAACTGCTCGCACTGCAGGGCTCTCTTTCACGCCTATTCTAACAACAGTACCCAGAAAGTGGATTCCGCAATGGACGTCAATTGGCAAAACTTCTGTTACATCCACGTCTAGATGAAGAGAACTCTGCAAATACTTCTGCATATCAGATTTGATTTCAACAGCATCTTTGACGTTGGACCCTGAAATGGCAACAAAAACCTCATCCATGAATCGGCAAGCATGTAACTTTAAACTGGAACTCTCATCAACTAGGTTTTTACTGCTCTCCTCTTTCAACTGCCTCCTGAACCAGTTGCGTAAGGTGGACTTTTGATTGTCTTTATTTGTATCAACTTTAAGAGCTTCATACCTCATGCGTATCCTGTACACTTCCTGATCAAATTGGTCAAGATATATGTTCATCAGAGTAGGGGATAAGACACCCTCTTGTGGAAGACCTTGACCTTTTGGGAAGCCCCCAAATTCCAAGTTCAGAACATCGGCATCAAACATGTTTCGGAGGATAGAATACAAACCAGGGTCGTCAATCCTGTCTTCCATGATTGATATTAATTGAGTGAAAATACTATCATCGACTTTCTTTTTCGCATGTAATGTAAACCCCCACCTGAGATCAGATATCTCTTTCGTGATATACTTTAGAGCCGAATGGCATCCTCTTCCACTTCTGTAACCGTGCGAAATTTTAGAAAAATGAGGCCTGTAAACAACATCCACAACTATTCTAATGGCTTCCTGAACAACCTTCAACTTCAGATTAGGAATGCTTAAAACTTTTTTGTTTTCTCCCTTTGTTGCAATCGAGAAGGTATTTGCTTTGACATCAAATCCTCCATCTAAGAGCTCTTTTGCAATGGATTCAAAATTGATATCATCACCCTTCACAGACAAGTCAATGTTAGAATCTAGCCTTATACAGTCATAAGCTTCACGAAGAATCTTGGGAGTTGCAATTACTTCTGCCAATAGATCATGAAATTTCCCATTTATGTATTGCTCCTTTACCCTTTTCTTTACGCGGGATTCAATTAATCTCCTGAGCTCCATTCTAGTCAGAGGTCTTCTCTCTACAGGTTTAGGAGATTCATCAAGCACAGAAGCTAAGCTCTTTGCCAGAGACATACCGATGCCCTTATCACTGTCATTCCTCATCATTTCAGGAGTAGAACAGAATCCATAAGCTTGAAATTGTACTACAGGTCTTCCTGTTTCAAGATTCAAAAAAATCTCAAGCACAGATAACTATATGGATACAAAGATAAGTGAAACTTAAACTGTGTAATCAGCTAATTCGAGCATACTGTATTTGGACTTCAAATGGGTATCAGTTTTGGTCAGTAGTTTCCTAATGCTTCTGGGCAGTATATGACTGTATGGTTCATATTATTTGGCAGTATATCACTCCGTCCCTTAAATTATTATTATTTGATGATCAATGAACTAAAAAGAAGGAATACAATTGTCTGTAAAGATAGTGCAGGTGTCTTATATTGTGGCATTGCAAGCAGTCCAATGCCGGTGG
>JAJJMB010016709.1:0-33483 GCA_023531105.1 Papaver atlanticum | reverse complement strand
GAGTTTGCACTCAATTATACTAAAATTCATATATAAGTGACAGAGCTCTACTCAGATAGTCGCACTATGGACATCAATATCTGGAATCATACAAATCACATGAATAGATTAAGAAGATGGATATAGAAATAGATGGTTGCGAATGGACTTCAATGCCAAGATGAACCTATGACCTAGTGGATTGAGATACTGGTCTGGACTAATATCAACACAACTGGCATATACAAGGGGACCAGTGGTCGATAATCCTAATTCTAGATCAACTCGTCTGGCATATACAAGGGAACCAATGGTCGATTTATTGAACACATTTTTTTTTTTTTTAACGACATGATTAGATCTTTTGGATCCAAGCGCATGCTTCTTGTCAGCAGATTACATGGTAATTCCCGTGGATCCTGCATTCCACGCTTGTTTAGGCGACGGAGACAGGGAGAACACACACATATTGTTATCCAAGTGTTATTTATTCCGATTGGTCTAATTGGTCTGGTCTTTTTTTTTTTTTTTTTTTTTTTTTTTTTTTCTTTCTTTCTTTCTGTAGTAACTCAATCACTCTATTTCAACCCAGCAGACATCAACATAAAAATTTGCAAAAACAAAAACAGAAGTAATAAGATGATTCCGAGATACGGTGAAACTATCATGTTATTTCTAACACCTGAGCTCCGTGCTTTTATGAATAGACTCTTATAGACGTTTCCATCTAATCAGATTGGTTCCTCAACTCCTAAACCAAAATGCTTCCATCCACTTAGATTAGTTAGTGCCATCCTTAATAGGCATAAATTTCTAGGCTCTGGAGTTTAAAATGCAACTAAAAAGTTTCTCCCATACCCCCAAACTTAAATCTAACATTGTCCTCAATGTTCTAAAGATAAAATTAAAAGCATGAACAAGGAGAAATTGTTACCATTTGAAGAAAAAGAGTTAAGGAAAGATATTACCATGTTGCATGAACCATTGGTTACCTCCCAAGAAGTGCTAAGTTTAAAGTCTTCAGCCAGACATCAAGTACCATGAAATGGCTAATTCCCTTTCAAATCATATATCAGTAGTCGAAATAACTGTGGGTCATCAGAACCAAATAGCACTGCCACTAACATGAGACAACTGCACAGGACTATAAAAATTAACAGACGGAGCACAACCTTATTGAAAATTTCTTGCAAGACAACTGGACCTATCTGGGGCGCCCACTTGGGCTTCATATGGATGTCTTGACAAACAGATTTATCCGAATAACGGGTCTCTAATAGATGGATTTCCTCCTGGATAGTATCGGGAGGATCGGGTTGTGGAGTCTGAATAGACTCAAGTAATACCTCAAATGCACTAGGCTCGAGTCCCAAGTTAGGGACTACTAATGGGGAAACTTGACGATCAGTAGAACCATCACTACCCCCAAACTTAGGGTAATCACTACTCTCCGTAAGACCTTTAACTATGGGTTGAATTTCTGGACCCTCAGAGTCTTTAAAATACTCAAGAGCTTCTTCCAGTTCTAAAGTTTGGTCTTCTATCTCACCTAAGATAATTGTCTCATCAAATTCATCTAAAGAATCACCAAACAAAGTGTCGTCCCAACTATCCTGAACTAGATCCTGAACCAAAGTACTAATCATATTCACTTCCTCTAAATCAGAAGGTTGTCTGGTAACATTAAAGACATTTAGTTCAGTGGTCATATTACAAAAGGATATGTTCATGAGTCCGGTCCTACAGTTGATAACAGCATTAGTCGTGGCTAAAAATGGGCGACCTAAAATCACCGGTATTTGATTCTATGGGTCAGGGACAGGTTGTGTATCTAGGACTACAAAATCCACAGGATAAATAAACTTGTCGACCTCAATAAGAACATCTTCTATCACACCACGCGGAATTTTAACAGACCTATCAGCTAACTGTAGTGTTATCTTGGTGGGTTTCAATTCACCAAGTCCCAGTTGTAAGTACACATGGTACGGAAGTAAGTTCACACTAGCTCCTAAGTCAAGTAAAGCTTTTTCTACCCTGTGTTTTCCTATCGTGCAAGCAATGGTAGGGGCACCTGGGTCTTTATACTTAGGAGTTGTGGTGTTCTGAATGATCGAACTTACATGACAGGCTAAAAAGGCTTTTTTAGGGACACTAAGCTTTCGCTTTCGCGTACACATATCCTTGAGGAACTTGGCATAAGCCGGAAGTTTCCTAATTGCTTCTAGTAACGGAAGGTTTATGGTAACTTTCTTAAAAACCTCCATAATGTCATTAAAGTTGGATTCATTCTTTGTTGGTACTAATAGCTGGGGAAACGGTGCTCTAGGCACAGAATCAGACCTCCCAGGGACTGACTTGACATCATCAGAAACTTTATCGGTCTCCTCAGCTATGGGTGGTCCTGAGGGGTGAGATCCTGAGGGGTGAACTACAGTATGTTCATTATCGGGGATGGTTACCTCATTGTCTACAATTTTACCACTCCTAAGGGTTCTAATAGCATTCAATTGATTCGATGGTTTTGCACCTACTTCATGAACTCCTCTAGGGTTGGGTTGTGTTTGACTAGGAAACCTACCTTTTTCTCTCAGAGACTCATTTATCAGACCTACCTGGGTTTTTAACTCGGAAATAGCCTGACTATTTTCTTGTTCTATCTTGTTACTAGCTTGTAGACTTAGTTCTACTGATTGCTGAAATTTTGCATTTTGCTGAGTTAACAAAACGAGAGACTCCTCTAGGCTTAGGGTTTTCTTATCCGACTGATTCTGAAATTGAGCCTGTCCCGAAGGATTCTTAGCATAACTAAAGCCTGGGGGAGTGTTAGAATTACTAAACTGACCTTGATTCTGACCCTTAGACCATGAAAGGTTCGGATGGTTTCTCCACCCCGGATTATAGGTTTCTGAATATGGGTCAAATTTCTGACTATTATCGAGTCTAGTGTTATTATAAAGAGCATTGGCTTGCTCTTCATTATTCTGGCCTTCCCAAAAAGGCTCCAATCTACCACTAGTGTGACCCACTTCTAGAGCTTCTAACCTTTTAGCTATCGCAGCTATCTTGGCATCTGATTCATAGCCTCTTTCTACCCTATTAACGTTTCCTCTGCTTAGAAGAATTGTTTTCTTGGGTTCCCTACTATTTTCCCATTGTTGGGTCTTTTCGGCGATTTCATTCAAAAATGTCATCGCCGCATCAACAGTTTGGTTCTCAAACCCACCTGGACACAGAGCTTCAACCGTGGATATTGTGGAATAATCTAAACCCTCATAAAGGATCTGAACTAGCCTAACCTTTTCTAAACCATGGTGAGGACATTGTGTTAACAAATCATTGAACCTTTCCAAATACCTATACAAAGATTCTCCCTCTTGTTGTGAAAATGTGCAGATTTGCGTCCTAATAGACGATGTTTTATGCCTAGGGAAAAACTTATTGAAAAAGGCAGATGTAAGTTGTTCATATGTTTCGATTGACTCAGAAGTCAAACTATACAGCCACGATTTGGCTTTATCTTTTAGGGAAAAGGGAAATAACCTAAGTTTCAAAGCATCATCATCTAAGCCTCTAATTCTTAGGGTACTGCAAATTTCTTCAAAATCCCTAACATGGAAATAAGGGTTTTCATTTTCTTTCCCTAAAAAGATTGGGAGCATCTGTATGGTCCCAGGTCTAAGCTCATAATTGGCTTCTGTGTCAGCTAACCTAATACACGAGGGACGAGTAGTCCTAGTCGGATTCAACAAAGCTTTCAGAGTAGCCATTTCTGGTGCTATCGGAGTATTGGGGATTCTCTCTTCAGTAAAAGGAGTACGTTCAAAACAGGATTCTCCAAAAATCGGTCCTTCTAGGTCAAGGTAATCGAGACGCTTTGAACTGCTAGGTTTTTCTTTAACAAATCTACCTAGGGCGTCCCTCTTACGTTCAGGCATACACACGAATTTCCTAAATTGGAAGGGTAAGCAATCGCAAAACAAGGACGACTCAACCAAATCAACCCTATTGATTTCTAGCAAACAAAAAGCATGATGGCTCCACTTAGATTGTTTCTAGACCAGCTTCTACTCTTCCAAGAGGCAACTGGGTATAATTTTAGCAAACCTCGTAGGACGATCCGAATAAAGTAAGTCGAAGAGAAGTAGGAGAAGCTCAGAGGAGCTTTGATACCCCCACCTCTTTGGCAACGTTTCCCTGGGTTACAAGGCGGCTCTAATCGACTTACAGTAATCTTCCTGAACTTTGAGTTAGGCTAACAAGATACCCAATACGATCCTTTTGAATGACTTTCCTATAAGCTCGTTACCCTATCGGTCTCGTTCTAGTCAATATTTTAAGCTTAGGTTCGCGTTCGGTATCGTTTTCCTAAGGCGGCCAAGAAGAGAACGGTGATGAAATCCGAACCCTTATCTTGTATGGCCAGGCCTTGCCCTTTACTAGGAAAATAAAAGTCCGTATTCAGTCCTTAGCATATATGCACCTTAAGGAAGACAGTAAACCCGCTGACAGGGGATTCGCGGGTGTTTAGAAGCTTACCTCCCGTACCAGACGGGGGATGAATCGGTTGTAGTCGACTCAGGCCACTGACTCCTGTGTCAGTGTACGAACCCGAGGGGCCGAGACGATATCGTAATCGTCGTCCTTCCCTGCAAACAGTTTATATTTAAAAATATACCCTTCCGTAGGGTTTAAAAAATAAAAATAATAATGTCCCAAAGTCCAAATGTCCAAAAAAAAAAAATTACAAAAATAAAGTCCTATTTACAATTTCTAAAAATTAAAATAAAAAATAAAATCTAAAAAATAAAAATAAAAATAAAAATAAAAAATCTAATTAATTAAAAAAAAAATATCTTCGTCTTTCCTCCGTTCTTTTCGCCTTGTCTAGCTTTTAATCCCCCAGGTATTTCGTCTCCAATTCCTCTTTGATTCAAAACCTGCAACAAAAAGACAAATACCCAAGAAACGTAAAAAAGAACAAAAAGAAAAATAAAAATAAAAAATAAATCTAAAACCCTAAAAACAAGTCCGCGTCGGCGGCGCCAAAAACTGATGTCGTTTTATAGTTGTAGTGGTAAAAAGGTTCGTTGCTCGAACTTGTGAAGGATTTTCGAAAATTAAATAGAGTTGTTTTGACAATAATAAGAAAATACCGAGACTTTGGATTCCACCATTGACCAATTAATTGATAAACTCTAATCAATATTCATGCAATATTCTTCTTTAAAGTGATTCTAATATTTGCCTCTAATAGATTTATTTTCAAATGATGAAGATGGGTGCTAAAGATGAATTTGGGCTACACATAGCCATGGGTGCCCCTTATCCGATGCTGGAGTCCGTATAACACTTGTCCCTTGGGGTGCATTTAGACAACTTTTCGAGCCGATTTTCCCAAAAATGTTTATTCCCCAAAAATACCTACAAAGGGATAAAATACCAAAATTAGTACAAAAATGGGTACTAACAATATACACAATAGAGATGAAAATAGACACATAAATGCGTCTATCACCTATCACCAGAGCCAGAACCGCTGCTACTCTCAATATTTCTTCGAGCATGACACCCCCAATCGTCACCAGAGCTGCCACCACTACTTCGTCAGGACGGGAGACTGGAGGAGCCATAGGAAACCAACCTCCTATTACCATTGCCGATTTGATGGAGAGACAATAAGTTCTTGCCAAAGCTCAGACGGACATGGCTACAACTCAGAAGGAGGTACTCACTTTTCTCAAGACGCTAATGGAAAGATTACCACTAGAACAGTGTCAACCCCAAATAGAGCAGACAAGGAATACTTTCATGACGCCTAGCGCCAATACTTCACATGACGTATCTTTATGGATGAAGAAATTTGTGTAGCTCCTGAACGACCATCAGAAAGGAATCAACAATCCAACTTTATCACACGAGAGGACCTATAACGACTTCTCTAGAATTGATACAGGGAAAATCCAGCCACCATTCATCAGCACCAACCTCCTTATCCTTCTGACGTGCAAAGAATTCCCCTTCCAAGGGGATATTCTTCTCCCCAGTTCTCCCTTTACGACGGTACTGGTAACGCTCGTGAACACATCTCTCGTTTTTTGGAATCACTAAGGGAGCATGAATACAACCACGTCCTCCGCCTGAAAAAATTCTCAAAATCACTCACTGGAAGGGCGTACACCTGGTACAACAACATTGCACCAAACAGCATAGCCAATTGGTGTGAAATGGTTACCGCTTTCTACAAGAAATATTTCTTTGTGTCTGAGCAAATCACTTTATCAGACTTGGGAAGGATGTTTCAGCGAAACAATGAACATCCAAATGATTATGTCAATAGATTCAGGATTCAAGCGCTAGATTGTCATGATCCAAATGTGACTGAACATCAATTGGTGAAGCTGTGCATTAATGGCATGGTACCCGTCTATCGCGCTTTACTGGAGAACCTGCACTTCCAGATATTCTCTGAACTTCATGAAGTTGCTAAGCGGTCGGCCACAATAGCACCAGCCTTGCTGGAAAGAACCAGGCCCACCAGGAATGAAGATGCACGTGAGACTCGAGGAATAGATGTCTCATAAAAAAACAATACACCACTCAACCCTCTGTAAGTGTGGTAAGTGAGGGAGGAAAAAGAAAAGCTCCAGCTGCAGAACAACAACCCAACTGTGTTGCACCAGCGTAGCAGATAGCTCAAACCCTAAAAGCTGCGACTAAGACGCCTACACAGCAGCAAGAAACTGGAGAGGATGCTCTAAACTTCCCATTTCCGATTGAAGAAGTAATCGAACTCCTAGAAGCATGGATTTAAGATGATGCCATCAAGCTGCCTCCTCTCAAACGTCCACCAACTGAAGAAGAAATGGCAAATCCCAAATATTGTCGTTACCATAGGTTCGTCAATCACCCAACCAGTGACTGCAACAAATTGAAACGCATGTTCAAAGAGAAGGTGGATGCAGGAGAACTTCAATTAGAAACTGAAGGGGTTCACAGAGATCCCCTTCCTGTCAGGAGCTGCATGATTTATGGGGACTCCGTCCACAAAACCGTACAGTCCATATGTGAGATCTGTATTTCTCCAAGGGGCAGCGTCAAGATATATTTGCAGCCCTCAATCGTGTTGTATCAGGCAAGCGGTTGTTTCCAATCAGGGAAGCCGCTCCCAAACCCCAACCTCTCCTAGAAAGTACGACTAATAGATGCAACTGGGGACTCCTAACCACCGCTCACCTGAAAGATGTCGAGTTTGACAGCACACTGATTGACGCGGCCTCTGACTTCAACATTGTTACCGTCAAGACTCTGAGAGATGATAAGTGCTTTATTTACATGTTTAGAGTGTCAATTCCATACTTGTTTTAGCTATAATTCTTGCATATTACTTGTTATTATGATTATTTTCTAGTTTATGTGTCATATCAGTTGAATCATCCAAAAAGGAGCTATAAAGTGCTTAAATGAGCAAGGAAGTGGAGTCTATCAATGAAGGAAGGCCAAGGACCAAATTCAACCCATTAAAATCTAGGAGTTCTTAATACTATCTTGAAGAAAACGAGAATACGACGCAAAAAGAATGAGTTCATTCCGAGTTCGGATGAAGAAGTTATAGGCGAAACAAGGTTGAAATACTTGAAGTTACAGAGATAGGTTCGGCTGATAACTTCATCAGCTCGAGTCAGCCGAACCTGGAGCTTAAAAATCAATATTTTCGAAGAGTATACAGGAGGATGTTCGGCTCAAAACCAATCTAATCAAGTGAGCCGAACCTAACACTCTCCTGGAGTAATTTTCACTTGTCAGGTTCGTCCGGGAAAGGTCTACAAGTTATGAGCCAAACCTGACAATTTCTGGGACATATTTGGACGCTAAATTGACTTCTATCTCAAGGAAACACGGTCCCGGAAGGATTCTAAAACCTAACTTTTAGAGTTTTATATAAGAAGACATCCAGAGCCTTAAGAAAATATACCACACCTTGGAAAACACTATCTTTACCTCCCATACCACAACTTCTACATCAAAACCTAGGGTTTACCCCTTTAGGGGGAACCCATTATTCTTGTAATATGTGTAGCTAAACCTTCTTTGATTAAGGATGAATTCAATGTTCTAGCGTGAAGCTTTATTGGTTATATAAATCTATTCAGAGTTTTTAATCATCATCGTTTGTCTTTACCATATCTATTGTTTATGAGTGATTCTTAGATTGATTTGGGATGCATACTAGATTAGTTTATTGATTGTTCTAAAGCTAGTAGGAGTTATGAGATAAGTAATCTTCGATTGACTCTCTACACAAGTAGACATCGCGAAACCTTGCAGAGGGATTCTATGAAGCAATTGTGAGTGAAGACAACATCAACAAGTGAACCTTGATCTAAGAGTTCAACTAATGGAATCAACCTAAATTCACAAATCTTAAAGCGTTCGATTGGACTACACCTTGAGTGATCTACTACTTGGTGGTTCGTTGAATAAAATATGGTAGTCGAGAACTTCTGTGTCCAGTGATAGAAGGAGTTTTGGGGATAACACTGATCTAGCTGTTATTCTACGGTTGGTGATAAATGGTTCTAACGAAGATAGATAAGTATACTATTGAGTCAACATTTGGTAACGACGAAGGATTCCTTGATCATATCTTTCTTTTATTTGTTTCATTACTTTAATTCAACAATCCCCCCTTGTCTTTTATTATTTTGCTGAACTAAATAACCTATCAATTACACAGCTCTCTGTGGGAACGATCTCTTACTACCGCTATATTACCAGTTAATTAGTGGGAAATAACTTGATTAATTTGTTATGGTTATGACACGCATCAAGAGCTGCAAGGATTTCAAAGAAGGAAGTTGTTCATTACCCAACCATAATCAAAAACTCAGAAGGAGAATCCAGTGATGCTTATGGGTACATTAATCTCGAAATCAAGGTTGAAGACGCTTTAAAACACGCCAAATTTCATATAGTTAAAGAATACCCAAATTATGATAAAGTCCTAGGGCGCTCATGGATACACGACAACAAGGCGAAGCTGGGAGTATGTCCTTTGCTAGTGTCTATACCTGAGAGGGTCTCCAACAAGCCATCCAACCCTGAAGACTATTTGTTTCCGTATCAACAACTCGCGAATGTGATGCAACTGCCTGGAGAGAGCGCATCAGCATTTGTTCGCAGATTCCGGACACAAGTAAGTCTTATCGAACAACCCTTTTTGCAACCAGTCACTCCTCCTTCCGTCAAAGCTTGGGGACTCGATCCAATTATCAACCCAGCTAGGAGATGTGAGTTGGATGTCGGTCCTTTCAAGTATTTTATAAAGAGTATAGAAGCTGTCTCAGTCAAAGATAAGGAAGCTAAGAATCAAGTGGCAGTGCAACGCCCAAACCCATTGCAAGTTGGGGAAATGGTAGTAAGGATTACTGCTCGACCTACTTCACCCGATTCCACAAAAGGAAAAGACGAGCCGAATCTGGTAGAAGAAGTTATCTTGGGAGGCTACTACAAGCTCATCAATACCGACAAGCTAAAAGGCGTAGTAGTGTACGCCAGGTGGCTCAAACCTTTCGATACCTAAAATATCATGTTGCCTCTTCCCTAAAAATTTCCTTTAGCATTTCCCTTTTCATGCAATATTTGTAATTCCTCCAAAATTATTGCACCGGCTTGCATTCATAATTAGGATTTCAGTTTATCAGTTAATTGAAGTATTATTTCTTTTCATTGCCCTTGAATCATTTCAAAACAAAACCTCAAATAAACTCAAAACCCTCAAAACACAGTTACCTACTAGCTCAAAGCCAGAAAATCGAACTAAAGAGGAAGCATCTCTTATTTTCCAAAACGTACCCAAGAGGGGAATATGCAAAGGAAAAGGAAGGGCAAAATATTCAAGGGAAATTTTCCAGCAGCAGTACATCCCTCCTAGATAAGACGTCTTTCATGCCCTGAAGAGTAGCCATCTTCAAATTCAAACCCTGAGACAGTCTCGACTACCGCCTATGTGGGATCTGTAGAAGGAACTTTATTCTCTTCAATCTACAAATTTCGGATTTTTGGAACCCTTTCACAAAACAGAAAAGCAACACGCAACTGCTTCTTCAGAAATGGCGTCCAGGCTCCTACATTACTAGTCGGCGCGCCACAAATCTTCAAGAAGCATGTAATCTACAAAAAGAAAATCAAACAGAAGGCTCTGCTGCAACCCTACCTAAGAGTGTTGCGTCAAAAGTTTCAAGGTATTGCGAGACTCTTTTTTCTAAAGATTTGAATTTCTTAGCCGGGGGATTTCATTTATTCATCCAACTGGAAACATGAAATCATCAAAGCAACATGAACGGAAGGTTATTATTCGATAAAGCCCTGGCTCCATCCACATAAGCAAAAAACCACTAAATTTCAAAAAGCATTTGCAAGCTACAAAAAGATGATTATCTACGAAAAGAAATAACAAAGTGGGAAATCTAGTTATCAACATCAACGCCAGGGTTAATGGCGCCTTCACTGGAGTTGTTTTCAAAAGCCGCTTCAACGTCCTCACCAGGAGCCTCTTCAACATCCTTTCCAGGAGCCGCTTTAACATCTTTTTCATAAGCCGCTCCTATATCCTCTCCAGAGGCCGCCTCAACCTCCCTTTCGGAAGCTGCTTCAACCTCTTCCGCGGAAGTGGCTTCAACATCTTCTTCAGAGGCCGCTCCTATATACTCTTCGGAAACTTCTCCAACAGCCTTTTGAGGATGCTCCGTTTCGTCCACATCAGAGTTAAGAATTATGACGCCGTATGAATAGGGTAATTATGTTTATTTTCACTTGGAGGCCGCTCATGCTCAATCCTTCGTTGCATTAGCCAAGCCATAAATCTTTCATCCATGGCACTTGTTGGCTGAGATGCTTCATCGTGTCTCTACTTTTCTTCCATGCTAACCGAAGAAATAAAAGCTTGAACGCGCTCTCGAACGATTCTCAGATGTACGAGGGACATACCCTATATAGCCCGACCAGCTTCGCGAAACGGACGATCTATCTTAGCCAATACCTCTTCGAATGCGGTTATCCTGGGATTGTTAACTCCAAAGTCCTTCTCTAGGGAGTTAGAGGAACGATCATCATACACTGCAGAAAAGCGTTGCGGTTATGTCAACAACTGACACGGCGAACAATCTAAAAAAAATAATCTACAAGAGAATACGAAGCACGTACCTGGAAAGAAGAAAAGTGCAACTCTCTGAGGATCGGTATGAAAATAAAAGCTGAAGTTCTTCCATTTATATTCTGCAAATTGACAAGATCTGGGAAGGGAAATGACTCTCTATCTGCTGTGTATAAAGGCTTTAGATGTGGGATATCAACCGATTAGATGCATATCTACCCGGAGATAATTGGCGTATACTAGGAGGATGGTCACTGCGTGCCTTGATACTTCACCAAACGTGTCTTGCTCAAAGACCGAGTTGGCCTCTATCCTGGTAACATGTGTAAAACTTTTCTCGTGATTTTTTTTTATTATCACCATCTAGTGCTTACCCCGCAACAATGTCACTGTTATGTGCTAAGCAGGGGACTTAATGTTGATGGTGGTTTTTAGTTTAGGGCAAAAATTGCGAAACCCTGTATTTAATGTGCTGTCGTTCTGCAAAGAAACAGAGCCATTTAAAAGTAATGAGTGTCTAGGCCTCTTTACTCACATATGTATTGAGAAATTCAGTATATTTATATATAAAATTTATCCAGAATGGTGCGTGCCGTAATAATCCCAGATATTCTATAAATTTTATCTCCTGCCTGCATTACTCACTAATGCGTGGCATGTCGAGTACTTATTCTGTGTTAGTTCCCCAGCCGAACTCTTAATGTTGACATGACATGACAATTAATGTTCGCTCGAAGCCGAGTAACATGAATTTCCCGAAATGTCAGGATTAAGATATGCATGGAAGTACTCAATTAGAGGCATGCAAAGTTATGCTTCCCTCTGAAATATAATTAGTGATTTTGTTTAAACGCACAAAATTCACCGGAAGTTGATTGATTTTGTGCCAGCCCACAAAATTCAATCTTTCTAAACCTAATTTTACTAATTTGTAAAAATTAGGTCTTTTTGCGGCCTGCGCAATATCTCGAACCTTATTGGTCGAGACCAAACCTAGGCAAGCCAGGAAATTGATCATCCACTGACTAGTAGGAGCAAAATCCTGCCAAAAGTAGAAAGCAAGAAACAAAGAGAAAACTGCGGAAAATAAAGGTAGCAGGAAAAGGAGGTGCGTCCACATCACTTGGAAGACCAGTTTTCCTAAGCAGGCGCTGCCCGTGACCGATCGGCCACGCCCCATATTACCGCATGCTGTCCCCTTTTTCTCATCAACCAATCAAATTGCTTTAAATGCGCAGCACACACTTTTGATTAAAAGTGGAAGTTGGCTAGTCGCACGTTAAGGAATTAAACATAGGCTGTCCATGTCAGTCTCAAAATGATCACGACCAAACGTTTTGGCCATCCAATTCGACGAGCTTAGCTTTCTCCCAACGCAGCCAAACGAACTTCATGATACTCACTGGAGGGCCCACTATAATTCCAACAAATCGGAATCCTTATAGCATGCCAGCAATAACCTGAACCGCTAGCAAAAAAATAGGCTGGCCACACGGATAAAAAAGGGTTTAAAGGAATAAAAACCGCATATGCCAGTCTTAAATCAATCGTGGCCATCCAACTTTGCCGGCCGAATTGGTCGACCTAGATTTAACCCCAATCAATAGGCAAGGCACAGATATGCTCACTGGCATCCCAGTTATAGTCCCGACCAATTTAATTGCTCCAAGCTTGCCAGCAACGCCGTGATTCGCTCGCCCAAAAAGCGCCGGCCACACGGATTTAAAAGCCTTAGGATTCGACCAACGACACCATATAACTGCCGCAAAACAATCCCAACCGCCCAACTTCGCTAGCCAGATCAACTGGCCTAGGTCTAATTTTAGGCGGCCAATGAGATGCCAATATGCTCGCTGGCAACCCACCTCTATCCCTAGACGATCGAATTTCTTCTAGCCCGTAACCAACATATCAAATCGTTAGCTCAAAGTAGGTTGGCCACACGGCTTTAAAACCCTAAATTGAATTAATGACAGTACGCAATTGCCGCGAATCATCTCGGTCGTCCAACTTCGCTAGCCGAATCGGACGACCTAGATCTAATTTCAGATGTCCAGTAGGGTGACGTCGTGATCACCATCCAGCCCTTTTCCATGGGGAACAATCGGCCAAGTCATGGCTTCCCCATATGGCTCCCAAACGATCGCCCGAAGGTGGCTGGTCACGCTGCCTACATGAATTCTTAAGAATTCGACGACGACCATTAACTGCCACAAATCATCTTAGATACTCAACTTGGCTAGCTAATTTGACCGGCCTATATCTAATTCGGTCCGACCGATAGGATGTTAGAATAACTACGTGACTCCACCCTTCTATAGGGACCGACCGGCCTGCCTTTGGCATGTGTGCATAACTCCTAGCAGCTCCCTGAAAACGGATGGTCATGCTCTTTTTAAGACATTAAGTTCCGTGACTAACTTAAATGAGCTTTACACAACGATGCTTCATGAACATTAATTATTTGAGCTGTTTACTTAAAAGCGATGCTTTATATACATCGACTACAAACGATGTTTTATAAATATCGGTTTCACAAATAATTTAATTATTTGACTTAAAAAGCATTACATGTTATTTCTTGCGACAAGTCTCATGACTTGACTCCTAACATATGACCGTCTGCCGCCTAGCTTGCGCGTGATTGGTCAAATAGCTAGGTCTTGCAAGCAAGACCCACTCAGCAAATTGCTACATATTTTCCACGAAAATACTCGAGACATCATGTCACAAACTCGGGGATGTTCATCAGGGTATTGGTCCATAGGTTTACAGCGTGCGACGTGCAACACGCCCATTATGAGAAAGTGTCAAGGAAAGGAGGACAGTTAGTGGCAGCAGAGAAATAGTGGGTGTAACCGACCACTCTTCCCCTCATAGTAGGGACGTGGTTTTCAACGTCTTACACGACCCCCACTTCTCCATCACTCAACTACTTCCACTTCCTATGAGATCAGGGTGCGTTCAACTATGACTTGTATAAATAGGTTTTTCAACCTATTTCAACAAACAAGTGTTATCAACACAAGTATCCATAAAAACACAAAAGAACTCATAGCTTACATTCCGTAAGCGAGTTCCACATTCTGATACAAGTCATAAAAAAACCACACCTTAAGAGTTAGCCATTATGATCTCAACACCTTCTTCGCTTCCCTCCCTAAGATCAACCCTTCTTCTTCATTTTGTGACCGAAGCAAAACTGGAACGGCCATTTCTTCGTTTCTCGGCGGCACATCCAAATTTACCATTTCCAGCAGAATCATTTTTTACCCCAAAACACTCTCCATAATATATATTTACATCCATGGAAAATGTGATGTTGGATTCTGCAACTATAATGTTTGATCACCGGAGCAACATAATGGAATCTAACAACATGAAGCACGAGACCGCGTCGAAAACGATATACCAAGAATGACCGATGAGATTATAGAAAAGACAAGCTTTGGGTTTTTAATGATGAGAACAAACTGAAACTACTTGAGAAGTTGAGATCAATGCAATTAGCATCGTTCAAGTCTTAACTAATTAGCAGGAGTACCATTTAGCAAGTTCATTTGAAGAATGATGTTTGATCCCTAGTTAAGGTGTATTGACATGAAGGCAGTCTCATGTACGCTACCCAGGAAATCCTAATCTAACTGACTGTTCCAGCCACTGTTTTTAGTTAAATTTTATGTTAGAAGCTTCGTTGGCAGTGCATGCTGCAATTTGAAGTGCTACAATTTCTCTAACATCTTAGCTGGGATATTTATTATTCAGTTAATGTTGAGATCAGAAGCTTCTAAACTGGTAGAACTCTAACTAAGATTTTGATGGGGTAAAACTCGTTCAACCTTTGGGTAGAAAGTTGTCGTAATGCTACCTAAATGTTGAATCTGTTGAAACATTGATAGCATGGCAACCATAAAAAGTCCTTTAAAAATAGCTATGAGTGTCCATTTCTCTTTTTAGTTTCTTTATGTTATATGTAGTAGTTCAAATGCTACTAAAATGAAGTTGGTTCTCCATTTTTTCTGTGCAGCCTATCTTTTTCTCTTGAGAAGGAAGCCCTGTAGGTTTGATTAACTATAACCTAACTTTCACAAAATTCTGTAGGGAGCAGTATTTCAAAGATGTTGGTGAAGTTCAAGGGGTATGTTACTGTTAAGGTTGCAACAAAAGAAGTAGTGCAATAGGTACCGCATTCAGTGGTTGATCTAATTCTTAATGTTGATACCTGTCTTATGATTTTAGATCATTGTTTTAGAGATGAATTTGGGGGTATGGTTTTGACTTCACATCATTCAGTTATAGTGAATTAGTGATGAACACAAAGTATCCAAGATTTCGTTGCCAGTGGACTTGTGGACTTATTGATTATAATTGTTATGATATATTTAATAAGTCATGAATCTGGTACCCTCTCTTTTTTATAGAGTTTGGTAAAAGGGATAAAGAAGTTTTAAAAAGTTCTGCTGCTCTCTAGGAAATAATAGGTTCCAAAATTATCAGATGAATGTCTTTGAGATACAAATAGTTGTGAATTTCAAGAATGTGTCTTATACAAATCAATTTAGATCAAATATCGACACCTTCGTCTTCGTTACTTGTTATAAGAATTTGGGTCTTCTAAATTTGTATCCCAGTATACAAGTTAAGGATGATTAAAATAGTCTTATTTTGCATTGAGTTTTACCATTTCACTTGGATTTCTAAACTTTCTTGGAAATATGATTTGATGTAAGCTCAACAAATCCATTTATGGTTTGAAACAATCACCAAGAGCATGGTATGAAAAGTTGATGGACTCTCTCTTGGCTCTAGGTTTTCAGCCTTCTCAAGCAGATACTTCTCTTTTTACTCACAAGGTTGGTTCTCAAATCACTGCCATTCTCATTTATGTTGATGATATTCTTATCACTGGCTCCTCTTCTACATTTTGCAATGAAGTCATTCGCAGCCTCAGTATGCTATTTCCCATCAAAGATTTAGGGGTTGTTCACTATTTTTTGGGTATTGAGGTCAAAAGAAACTCTACAGCCATGCATCTTTCTCAGGCCAAATATGTTCTTGATCTCTTAAAGAAGTTTAATATGCTAGATGCTGAGCCTTGCAATACTTTTGCTGTGGCTGACACCAAAATGAGCAAGTTCGATGGCACTCCTCTTACTGAAGCTGAAGCAACTGATTATAGGTCATTGGTAGGTTCCTTACAATATGTCACTTGGACTCGTCCAGAAATCTGCTATGCAGTTAATCAGGTTTGCAAACACATGAGCCAACCTACTTCAGTTCACCTTGTTGCTGCTAAGAGAATCTTGAGGTATCTCAAACTTACAGCAGACTATGGCATTATCCTCCAAAAAGGTCTCACTGCTTTATCTTCTTTCTCAGACTCATATTTGGATGGCAATCCTGATGATCGCAACTTGTGGTTATTGTGTATTTTTTGGCACTTGTCCCATTTCCTGGTCTTCTAAAAAATAGCCCACAGTTGCACGGAGCTCTACTGAGGCTGAATATCGTTCTCTAGCTCATACTGCTGCAGAAGTGTTATGGGTCTGTCATCTTTTGAAGGATCTATCTGTTTTCTACCTTCTTCTCCTACACTGGGTTGTGATAACAAGAGCTCCATCTCACTTGCCTCCATCCCTGTATTACATAGCAAGATGAAGCATGTGGCTATCGACTTCCACTTCATTAGAGAACTTATCCAGTCCAAGACAATGCGGATCATTTATGTTTCAACAAATGCTTTGGTTGCTAATGTCTTCACCAAAGGTTTGCCTGCTCATCGTTTTACTTTTCTACGTGACAAGCTGAGTGTTCAACATAAGTACTCACCTCAGCTTGCGGGGGGCTAGTACTGAAGAAAGTATTATGTGTGTGTAAGAGAGTAGTGAGGCTGCCTGTAATATTTTAGTGTCTGTGTTTAGTTAACTGTCAGGTGAATCACAGTTAATGCCAGTCTGTCTTTGCCAACCTGTCTGTACGAATCACATGTACGGACTCTTTCTTCTTCTCTCTTTAAATATTGGTGGCCTGTATCACTATCTGTAACATGTAATTCTTTGTTTCGATTTACTTAATACAATACCATTTCTCTAAGACAGACAGGCTGATTCAACTTATTATTCAACCTAATTTTCTCTCCTCTTTTTACACTGTCTGGCTCCGCCACGTATATATAGTACTACTTTTGTTTCAGAAAAAGTGATACTTCTGCCTTCTTCATTTTTGCTTAAAAATAAACCAAATTGAAAAATATCGTTTTTTCTGAAACTGAGGGAACGACAAATCATGGCCAATGTCCGCTTCTTCGGTCTGCACACTTAGCCGGAGCCTCTAAAATGTGCAATGTGCATCACATGAGCCACCAGAAGATACAAAAAAGAAAAAAGAACAAAAAAGTTACACATGTGAAGCAAACTGAGAGGTGAAAAGTGAAAAAAAGAAAATTTCTACCACAAATTGACTTAGAAAACAGGAAAAGCAGCAACAAAAAAGAAGAGAAAGTACCACCATTTGGGTTCGGGTTTTGGATTTTGAGAATATATACCCATCGGTCCATCCTAGAAAGAGGACAAAAAATGAGTAACACAGGACACTGTAACGTTATCCATAACTAACCGTTACCGTACCCCCACTACTTTAACGTGTCAAGCGGTTAGATGCCTTCTGCTGCCACACAAAACCCTCACAGTAACAGCAGATAGAGACAGGGGAAAGAGAGATATCATAATATCATATCATATATTGATGTCAGCGAAAGACTTTCCCTTGGAGTATTAATTTTTTTGATGCTTAAAAAATTCCTCACTGTTTACCTCTTTCTTCTCAACTCACCACTGAAGAACTAGAAGAAGAACTAACTAGAAAACCGAGAAGAATCAAAGGTTTGAACTTTGAACCAAGATCTTCCTCTTTTTTTTACTTACTTATCCTCTTCTCTGTCTTTCTTAATCATTTACTGAAAAAATTGTGGGGTTTCTAGTTAGAAGTAAAGAGAAAAAGAGGGTTTCTTCTAATTTTGCTAAAATTTTGAATTTTTTTGTTTGTTTGTTTGAAAGGGTTTTTGAGTATGGCTGCTACTACTAGTAAAGTGGAGAAAGAAGGTGGTAAGAGTACTCAAGATGAAGTTGTTTCTATTGAACTTCCTGCACCTCCTGGTTGGAACAAAAAGGTACTTTCTTTTTCCTATTTTGGGTGTTTTTTTTAAAACTAATTTGAGTTTAATTTCTTGTTTGTTTTGTCTAGTGTGTTTCTTCTGTACATTTTTGTATGAAAATTTAGGTTAGATTGAGTTAATTTCATGTGTTAGGGTTTGTGGAAATCAAATGTCTCTTCTTTTTTATCAGGGGTTTTAAGTTCATGTCTGGTCTTTTTGTAGAAATCTGTTGTTTTTAAAGGGTTTTTTCCCTGATTATCTGTACCTTTGTTGTTGAATTTTATTTCTAGGGTTTGTAAGCTAACAAAGGGGAAATCATATGTTTTGGTTTTTTTGGTCTTGAAATATGTTTTTCTTTTAACATTAGCTAAACACGTGTAAAGATAGGTTCAGTTTTTCTAAATTTGCTTCCTAAATGAGTTATGGGTATATTTGGCTGTGTTTTTTTGTCTTGGATTTTGCTTTGGTAGGAAATTGATTATATTAATGGGCAAGTTTTGTCATGTACTTTGGAGTTCGGCAGTTTATCCGTGTATGTGTTTGTCGTTGTCACTCTGCTTTGCTTAGTATGTCTTTCGATTACAAGTTTCTTTCGCTCCACATCACTTGAACCTAGTTAAGTTGGGCTTTATGGACAGTTGGAGTGGAATTTTAGTATGTGTACATAACTCACATATGAGAGTTCAAGACGTTTTGACGAGAATATAAATTTTGATATCTGTGTGGTGTTACTTTTTTTCCCTAGTTGCTCAGCTGCTATGTGCTGCTTTTATTTTGTTTATTCATAGGATATATGGTTGGTATGTGCTCAACATCTATCCTTTTTAACTTGAAGATGTGATATGCCTACGCTGCTATAGTCTCTTTATCATTATTATTCATGTCAAGGATTAGAGCTATCATTTCTCATATCCGTGTCACCAAGTTGGTTTTCCATGATTCTTGAGTCCAGGCTATTTGCTTTTGTTGAGAGTCGTTTTGGGGGGATGAAAATTTCTTTGGGCTAATGATTGAAGTTTGGTATTACTAGATGACAAGATCGTTTCGAACCTCTAAAAAAACACCTTGTAAAGAGAGTTCTGGTTAAATGAATAAGTTGGTATACTAGCTTGCTACTTTCAATCCTAGTTTCGTAAGTCATTATTTTAGAATAAACAGCGTGAAGATTATGACCAATGTTTCCTAACATGTCTGACTTTAATGTCAGTGTAATCTTATAGTTGCCAATCATTTCTTTTGTTTCCTACTTACATCTGAAGGGCCCGTCCCTATTTGTGGGAGGCAAGGATATTCTGGGTTATGAAGTGTGAACGGCTGTATGAGGTGACTTTAAGTGTACCACCATTTATAGATTGATAGGAATCCTTTTTCTAGGTAGATAAGCTTAAAATATTGATTAAATGGAATAGAACTGTGGAGCGCCGTTTGTCATCCTATGCTGACATGTCAGTTTAGTATTTTTCGACTTATCATTCATAAATGAATTATAATTAGGTTTGCCCCCTAACCAGTTTATGTGTACTCTAAAGTAGGTGAGGGACCAAAACTGTGTTGTAGTTTAACTCATTGCATCCACTGTGCTTCTCTAGTTTGTGCAGTTCATTGTGAAGAAAAGAGGAGGAACACCTAAGAAGAACGAGATCGTATTCACTGCTCCAACCGGCGAGGAGTTACACACCAGAAAACAACTGGAGCAATTCCTCAAGTCACACCCTGGTGGCCCTGCGTTATCAGAGTTTGATTGGGGAACAGGTGAAACTCCAAGGAGATCCGTGAGGATCAGTGAGAAGGTGAAGGCAATATCACCTCCTGAAATTGAGACTCCTACAAGAAAACGGAGTAAGAAATCGTCAAGTTTTAGGAAGGATACTAAAGAAGCAGAAGTTGTTCAGAAAGACGACGTTGAAGGGGACAAAGATGTTGTCATGCAAGACAAAGAAGTAACCGAGGAAGATAAAACAGGAACAAAGAAAGAGGAAGCTGCTGAAGGAGTAGAGAAAGAGAAGGCTGCCGAAGGAAATGAAAGTGGGAATAACATTGAACCAGAAGTGCCGAAGGACATGAAAATTGAAGATACAGCTAAAGAAATCATGGAGGATGATACAGGAACTGTCCCTCCTGTAACTGTGGATGTTGAAGGAGATAAAAGTGTTGACGTACCGAAAGTTGAAGAAACTCAAGGTGCGAAAGATTTCGAGGTAGCACCTGCAGAAGTTTCAGGGGACAAAGATGGTGAGGTAACACCTGCTGAAGTTCAGGCAGAGAAAAAGGTTGATGTCATTGTTGCAAAAAGTGATGGGGACAAGGATATTGACGTACAAAAAGATGCAGGTATGAATATTGATGATAAGAAAGATAAGGAAGCTGCTGTTGTTGAGGAAACTCTAGGCGACAAAGAAATTGGGAACGAGGAGTCACACCTGCCAAATGCAAATAAAGAGGGTCAAAATCACGGAGAAGTTAAAAAAGAAGATGGTGCTGTTTCCTCTGGAGTAGAGAGCGAAAAGATCAATGGTACTGGAGCTCAATCTGCTGGGGATGTCAAGGACAAACAAGCTTCACATGGGAATCAAATGGGTCGAGTTGATGCAGCTCCAGCCCCCCCCTGCGGTGAGCTGTTGAATCTATTCCTCTCTCTCCTAAACCCTGGTAGAGTTCTATAATTGTAGTCTAAAATTGATGTTTGATCTGATTGTTCATGGCGGCGATATTTCTGTGATCTACCCCAGTACTCTCATGGATTAGGCCCTTTTTTGTTGTTGCTGCATTGCAAGAGACTTAGATTTTAAATTTGTAGTTATGCATGTAAGTTAAGTGAAAATTGCTGTATGTATCCAGTTACTGCTGTTATTAAAACTATGGATTCATGTCGAGACCTTTTTCACGTACTTAATTATTCAGTATATTTTGTCCTACTTATCTTCGCACTTGTTATGTGCTTTCCCATCCATATTCATGAAAATGCAGCTCTCAGTCAGAGTGAGCTTGTTCTACACAAGGAATATAAATCTGATGAGAAACATGTGTATTCTGGAGATGCTTCTTGATCCAAGTTAGGAGGTTCTAAACTTGATCCAAAAAGTATAATTCCCCAGAAAGCGAAGAATGAACTCCTACAACCCGGTAGAAGATGCTCAGCAAAAACCCTTCTTGATCCAAGATAGGAGGTTCTTTTGACAATCCCATTTGCGATGTTTAAGTTCATGTTTTTTTTTTTTTTTTTTTTTTTTTTTTGAAACAAAGTTCATGTTTAACATGATAAAACTCTTACAAGTATATTCCTGGTTCCAGATTACCCAAGTAAAGTACAAATTAGAGTTTTCATTATGGAAAAAAAAAAAAAACCCTTAATCTAAGTACTTAAAAAGGTGTCTCCTTTGAGAAGAAAAAGCAGCAGGGTATTGATTCCAAGAGGAGTCTCACACTCTTTTTAACCATAGAGAAGTCATCTATCAGAAGAAAATGTGGTTAATCAAAATGGCATTTCGCAAAATGAAGCATTCTACAACTTGAGTTTTATCTATTCCTTTTCTTCAATACCAGAGATTCCATTTCTGTTTACTACAAATTAAATGTCCATTTCCTCTCAATCCAATCAAATCAATGGCTCATTTTTCTCGTCAATTCGCCCTTTGCTTCCTGCTCTTCATCATCCTAGCATATACAGGTATGTTCGACATTCTATCAAGCCATTATGGATTCTTTGTAATCTTTATTTCTGCTTGCTTACAACTTATATATTTCATTTTGTGTCTGTTGTGTAACTTGATATAGCTCAAGCGTTCACCGGGACATACGGGGTAAACTACGGGAGGCTCGCCGACAATATACCGAAACCGGAGAGTGTAGTGACGCTTTTAAAAGCAGCAAAGATAAAGAACGTCCGAATCTACGATGCAGAACCAACTGTCCTCAAAGCTTTCAGTAATTCTGGAATTGAAATATCGGTTTGTATCCCGAACGAAATACTGGCAGACATGAGCGTGTACGAGGATAAAGCCATGGCGTGGGTGAAAGATAACGTTCAACCATATCTTCCTGACACACACATTCGAGGGATATCTGTGGGTAATGAGATACTGGGTCGTGGTGACGCATCAACCTCAGAAGTTCTTCTGGGTGCAGTTAAAAACGTTTACAGCGCTCTTGACCGGCTCGATTTAACTAACTTGATCAAAGTATCTACCCCACATTCTGAGGGTGTATTCGCAAATTCTTATCCTCCATCGTCGTGTGTATTCAAGGAGGATGTTATCCAGTACATGAAACCACTCCTTCAGTTCTTTTCACAGATTGATTCTCCTTTTTACATCAATGCCTACCCGTTTTTGGCTTACATTAGTGATCCTCAACATATTGATCTTAACTACGCTCTCTTTGAGAAGAACCCGGGGATTGTGGATCCAAAGAATAATCTCCATTACGATAACATGTTTGAGGCGCAGGTTGATGCAGCTTACGCTGCTCTAGCTGCTGCAGGATTTGAAAACATGGAGGTTATTGTATCAGAAACTGGCTGGGCATCACAGGGAGATCCGAATGAAATTGGGGCGTCACTTAAAAACGCTAAAACTTATAACAAGAATCTTCGGAAACGGCTCTTGAAAAATAAAGGAACCCCATTGAGACCAAAGATACCGGTGAAGGCTTACGTTTTTGCGTTATTCAATGAGAACTCAAAGCCAGGGCCAACGTCTGAGAGGAATTTCGGACTGTTTAAAGCTGATGGGAGTATAGCATATGACATTGGCTTCACTGGGTTGAAGCCTTCATCTGCATCTCGTTCGTGCTCCATGGTGCTTGCATTATGTGTTTCAATGCTGCTTCTCGTTCTAACTGCCTGATAGTATCAAGAGAATTGAAGCTCAACAATCGTTTAAAATCGACATTGTTTGATGCCAAAGTGGCTACGGGATATACTAACATTTGGTTACTGATTTTCTTTTTCTTTTCATACTTGTATATTTCATTTCTCATCTCCCATTCCTTTACCAGTTCTTGTAATTTGGTGATGACATAACAAATAATAATTGGGCAAATTTGTATTTTGGTATCTGGACTCTAGTAACATTGGTAATCAAAAACAACTAAACTTAGAACATTTCATTACAAAGAGTAAAGCTGTTATGGTCAGCTTTATATATCCGCACAACTGGCTTAAACAGTCTGTCACACATACATGAAACATGTGTTAATTACAGAAATATCTGTGTGCAATAATTCTTATCCTGCGCTGCACACTTCCTTATCCTAAACTGCGTTGTAATCACCGCACTCTGCTCTGTGCTTAGCCCCCTCAAGCTGATGGGTATTTGAGTGACCATAAGCTTGGACCGAAGCATAAAAAATCTAGGACTGTGTAAACTTTTAGTAAAAATGTCAGCTAACTGATCAAGAGTGTGAACATAAAACACATCCTAAGATTTAGCCTGAACAAATTCCCTAAAAAAGTGATAGTCCAAGTGGACATGTTTCATCTTAGAATGCATCACTGGATTGGAAGCAAGAGAAATGAAACTAATATTATCATAACCCAATTTAGGAATCCCAGTGAGTGGAAAGTGCAGATCATTAAGAACATAACACACCCAGAACATCTCAACTGCAGTGTGTGCTAAAGTACTATATTCAGCCCCAGTACTGGATCTAGCCACAATTGTTTGTTTCTTTGAAGACCAAGAAATAATATTTGACAATTGTTTCTTTGAAGACCAAGAAATAATATTTGAGCCCAAAAATATACACTAGCCTCTAGTGGATCTCTTGTTGTAACGCCCCGTGTTTTTAGCATGGCGCATGCGCAAAGATGCGTCATGGCATGGAATGAAGCTTCCATTGCGTAGTAAAAGGAACATTGGCGTAGGCCATTACGCTGCCAAAAAAAATGGCATATCGCATGGGCATATTGGTCAAAGACGATATGGCACCAAGAGGGTGTAAATTGTAAGCTATATTAGCCAAGCCAATCACGCATCAAAAGATGCACTAGGCCAGTTGGGTGGCTGGCCTAGAAAAAAATAGCGCATAAATGGCGCAATACGCAGGTCATTGGCCTATGGCCAACATCGCACCACAATGGTGTAACAGGCCAGAGCAGGCTGGCCTTGACAATATACAACCATCACGGCTGGACATTGGAGTGGCCTATGGGCCAAAGTCGGAAGTACAGCCATCACGGCCCTTCAGTGGACCTGGCTCAGGAAATGTTCAGCCACCATGGCCGGACATTGGAACTGGCCTGTCAGCCAGAACTGAATGTACAACCATCTTGGACGGTTATTCAGGAAATATATGGCAACGACCACGAATAGTAAAAGTGGGAGTTGATGAATGATTTTTTCTCCCCTAATCAAAGTGTAAAAATGTCAAGTAAACATATAGGGAGGGGTAGTTGGTTGAAGGTGCATATGCGGATCATGCACCAAGTAAGCTTCATAGCTTAGCCGGAACGGTGTAAATGATGCTGAGGCCTCATTTATAGCTGCGTAGCCTAGATAATGGAGCGTGTTAAGCATGGGCGTTACTATGCCATTCCACGAACTCGATGATGCATATCCTTTATGCATTTTGACGGAACGACCTACACAGACTAGGCCATTACCATTATTGCTTGGCCATGGCTTTGCTATCGAGTTGGATTAAGTTGCGGTCCCTTCGATGATGAACTACGATCTGTGCTTGATCCCTTAGCGTAGGGAAGGGTACGTAGGCAGCCGCTATGAGTTGCAGCATTGCCGGTCCAGCACTTTGTCGCTCATATCATTTAATTGTGAGATGATTGCGACATACTGGCCTTTCATGTCATCTGGATCGGTAGCTCGACGCAAGAGATGATTGTGGCCAAACTTGATGAGGAAAGTTGCATTCCATTCCTTGGATTCTCATACTTCCTATCAAGGCGTTCGACTTAGGCATGTGCCAATAGAGCATTGGGCATGACCTCGGAAGTAAGCTACATCGATATGAAAGTTAGCTGACCTTGCATAAGCCTAAGAAAAGTACGTCATGAATCCTATAACTGCCTATGCATAATTTCAAGGCATTCCCTATGCCTGGAAAAGACTCGGAAGCCAGAGATGCATGTAAGGTGCATCGGCCATAGCCTTCAAGGCTTTATACCCTTTTGCTAACAATGGTAAGTTGGAACGGTGTGGAAGCTAAGTTAGTTGCATCATGCTCTATGAGCATGCTTGCAAGGGCAAGTGGACGTGCATTTTCATAGCTTAAAGGCCCGGATCATAGCTTCATCATGGCGCATCGGGAAAGTTATGGCCTGCGCGCCCAGGCGTGCCAGGCGTAATTTTTCCGGTTTGCCACAGTTGGTATCAGAGAAAGTTTCGAGTTAACTCTAGGGACTGTGCGGAGTGGACTCATCAACGAGTATTATTCCTTCAAAAAGGAAATAAAGTTAGAGAATAGGCCAACTTTTGCGCGAAAACGGTTTGTAACTGTTAAGCCAGTTACTTTGCGATTCGAGTTGAGCTTGTTTAAGTACTGTGAGTTTGCCTGGCCTAAGTGGCACCCCACTTACGAGTGGATATCCGGAAGACCGTCTTGGACGGTGGGTAGACAATGGGACTGATCATCCTCACACGTTGAAAACTGGCCAATGGTGTACGTTGTCAGGCCCGTCTAGCATCCCACTTACGAGTGGCAACCTGGATGACCATCTGGGATGGTTGGTAACTGGATCCTGTTCCACACAGTACTACAAATTGTTGGCACTAACTTTGTGAACTTTAGGGACTCCTGAGTGTGTAGTATGGGATGCACATTGAGGATACCTTGTTGAGATATCCTTCTGGCAACTGGCCAATGGTGATTCTCGGTGACGTTGTGGAATCATTTTGGATTCCTGAGTATGAGGTATGTGACGTTTGCTCAGAAGGTCCTAATTGATGCTCCATGACAAACTGGAGAAATCCGTGATTTCTGAACATCTGGTATGAGGCTTTTGTTCAGGAATCCAAACCGAAGAGATTGTCCATAATATTTTATTTTATTTATATTGTAACACCCCATGTTTTTAGCATGACGCATGCGCAAAGATGCGTCATGGCCTGGAATGAAGCTTCACCCAAAGCTTCCGTTGCGTAGTAAAAGGAACATTGGCCTAGGTCAATACGCTGCCAAAAAAATGGCATATCGCATGGGCATATTGGCCAAGGCCAATATGGCACCAAGAGGGTGTAAACTGTAAGCTATATTGGCCAAAGGCCAATCACGCATCAAAAGATGCATTAGGCCAGTTGGGTGGCTGGCCTAGAACAAAGTAGCGCCAAAATGGCGCAATACGCATTGGCCTATGGACAATATCGCGCTACAATGGTGCAACAGGCCAGAGCAGGCTGGCCTTGACAATGTAGAGCCATCACGGCTGGACATTGGAGTGGCCTATGGGCCAAAATCGGAAGTATAGCCATCACAGCCATTCAGTGGACCTGGTGATAGACGCATTATTGTGTCTAATATGTCTCAATTGTATATATTGTTAGTGTTCGATTTTGTATTTATTTTGTTATTTTATGTCTTTGTAGGTATTTTTAGAGAAATAAGCTCTTGCGGCGAAATTGGCTCGAAAAGTGGTGTTTTACACCCCCGGATAGAGTACAAAAGGCACCCCAGAAATGCACCGGAAGCACCCCAGAAATGTGTCGGAGGAACCCCGGAAAAATTACTATCTACCCCCAAAAATTACTATTTGCACCCCATAAGACAAGTGCTAAAGGGACACCCGTGCAGGATTAGGGGGAGGACATGTTCTTCTCAAATTCAAAAAATGAATTTTGGCGGGAAAATATTTTCATTAACAGCAGAATTTCAATCGGATATTTGGACGTGATTTAGTGAGATTCAATCCCTGAAACTTAGTGGGTAGACGTGATATGACTATAGAAAGCTAGTATGGGTGATTTTATCGATCAAATTTGGCTGGATAACTTGGTTTAATCCAAACAGGGAGTTGGAGGAAAAACATGAGCTTGCATGAGTTGTGAGAAATTTAAACGTGTACTGCACGTGTTTGGAAGATTTAATCGATATTATAGAGCGTGAAGAAGGTATAGAAGGAAATAAATACAGCTGCAGATGCGTGAAAATCAAAATCAATGAAAAAAATGGAAAAAAATATACCCGAGTAAAAGAAGATTATTTGTAGTTAATGGAGGAGATTCAATGTCGCAATGATGTATAAATAGGTTCCTAGGATCACATAGAAGGGGTGTCGAGAGGAGAGCTCAGGAGGCGTGAATCAAGAGTTTTCAGAACTCTGTTGTTGTTGCTGCTGCTGCTCGTGAAGAACAGGGAAACAACGACGGTTTCTTCAACTGGTTGTAACAGTTTCTTCAACTGGTTTGCAACATTTATCTTCGTTGTAACAGTTTCTTCAACTGGTTTGCAACATTTATCTTCATTGTAACAGTTTCTTCATCCTCTTCTGCAACATTTATCTTCAGATTTGTAACGATTATCTTCATCATAACAGTTGAGAGTTGAAACAGTCGGTCTGTAACGCACCTGTACTGTTGCATATTTCCTGTTTCATTATTTTCTCTTCTTGTAAACACTTTTTGAGCCATGAATACATATTTTGAGTGTGTTTTCGACATGATGAGTTAAACCCCAACACTGGGACAATGGAGGAGGCCGAACTTCATACATGGGTAAATTTATTTTTATTCTTTTTATGACTTTTGCATTAAAATTAATTGAAATATGATTTGATTAAATTGGTTGTCATTTGATTAGATGGGTCATGCTTAGCTTAGGTGATTTGATGTCCCATGCTTAACATTTACAATCAATGTTTTGAGAATCTACCTTGGCAAAAATAGAGTCCATGTTTATATTTCTTTAGCTAAAATTGTTGAGAATAAATAAGTGAACCTTATGTTATAAAGATTGGCTAAATCCTTAGTCCCAGTACCTCTTGCCCATTGTTAATAGTCTTTGTATATATTTATTTAGTATTTTTAAAAAAACTTTAATCTCTACGAATCCGAGTGAACGACAACTTCATTTCTTACCACTATCAAAAATCACATCACCTGGCTCAGGAAATGTTGAGCCACCATGGTCGGACACTGGAACTGGCCTGTCAGCCAAAACTGGACACTGAATGTACAGCCATCTTAGCCGGTTATTCAGGAAATATATGGAAATGGCCATGAATAGTAAAAGTGGGAGTTGATGAATGATTTTTGCTCCCCTAATCAAAGTTGTAAAAATGTCAAGTAAACATATATAGGGAGGGGTAGTTGGTTGAAGGTGCATATGCAGACCATGCACCAAGTAAGCTTCATAGCTTAGCCGGAACGGTGTAAATGATGCTTAGGCCTCATTTATAGCTGCGTAGCCTAGCCAATGGAGCGTGTTAAGTATGTGAATTACTATGTCATGCCATGATGTCGATGATGCATATCCTTTATGCATTTTGACGGAAAGGCCTACACGGACTTGACCATTACCATTATTGCTTGGCCAAGGCTTTGCGATCGAGTTGGCTTAAGTTGCGGTCCCTTTGATGATGAACTACGGTTTGTGCTTGATCCCTTTAGAGTAGGGAAGGGTACGTAGGCAGCCGCTATGAGTTGCAGCATTGCCGGTCCATCACTTTGTCGCTCATATCATCTAATTGTGAGATGATTGCGACATACTGGCCTCTCATATCATCTGTATCGGTAGCTCGACGCAAGAGATGATTGTGGCCAAACTTGATGAGGAAAGTTGCATTCCATTCCTTGGATGTTCGTACTTCCTATCAAGGCGTTCGACTTAGGCATGTGCCAATAGAGCATTGGGCATGGCCTCGGAAGTAAGCTACATCGATATGCAAGTTAGCTGAGCTTGCATAAGCCTAAGAAAAGTACGTCATGAATCCTACAACTTCCTATGTATAGTTCAAGGCATTCCCTATGCCTGGAAAAGACTCAGAAGCCAGAGATGCATGTAAAGTGCATCGGTCATAGCCTTCAAGGCTTTACACCCTTTTGCGAACAAGGGTAAGTTGGAACGGTGTGGAAGCTAAGTTAGCTGCATCATGCTCCATGATCATGCTTGCAAGGGAAAGTGGACCTGCGTTTTCCTAGCTTAAAGGCCCAGATCGTAACTTCATCATGGCGCATCGAGGAAGTTATTTCCTGCGCGCCCAGGCGCGCCAGGCGTAATTTTTACGGTTCGCCACACTTGTTATCAATACTTCCTTTCCAATCTGCATCAGAGAATCCACGAAGAAAAGAGTTTCCTTTCAAAAAATGTAAGCCAAAATCTAGAGTACTTTTAAGATATCTTAAGATTCTCTTAGCTGCCAGAAGATGTTCATTTCTAGGATGCTGCATGAACTGACATACTAAATTAACTGCAAAATAGATATCTGGCCTAGTCTAAGTACGTAAGATATTGTAGTGCCCCTACTAAGGATTTGTGCTCATTTGGATTATCCAAAAGTTTCCTTGATGTATTACTCCGCTTAGTTGATACTGTAATGAGAGTGAAACAAGGTTTGGCACCCTCCATATGATGTTTCTGAAGAAGATCAACTGCATATTTTGTCTGAGAAAGATACAGCTGATTTGCACTTCTCTAAACTTCAAGACCAAGAAAGAAATGTAAGTCACCTAAGTCTTTGATAGGAAAATGCTGTTGAAGCTGAGTAATGACAAACTGAAGAAATATTAATGAAGAACCAGTTAATAAAATGTCATCCACATAGACAAAACCCACTGTTATTTGATCAACATCTTTATGCACAAAAAGAGAAGTTCTGAAGTTCAGTTAACAATATGCAGATTTTTTAAAGCATTTCTTAACTTGTCATACCATGCCCTTGGGGCTTGCTTGAGTCCATAGATGGCTTAATGCAGCAAGCACACATGATCTGGTTTTACAGGATCCATAAAACCAGGTGGTTGAGACATAAAAACCTCTTCATGCAAATCACCATGTAGGAAAGCAATATTGACATCAAGTTGATCTGTTTTCCAATCAAACTGAACTGCCATTGAGAGTATTATTATGATAGTTACAGGCTTAGCTACAAGACTAAATGTTTCTTCATAGTCAAGTCCATATTGATGATGATAACCCTTAGCTACCAGTCTTGCTTTATGTCTATCAATACTTCCACCTGTATTATACTTAATCCTGAACACCCACTTGCAACCTATTAGGTTCTGAGCAGCATCAGGTGGAACAAAAGACCAAGTACCAGTCTGCATGAGTGCATTATATTCTGCAACTGAAGATACTCTCCATACTTTCTCCTTATTAGAAACTCCAATACTCTTAGGAACAACAGACATAAAGGCAAGTTGAAGTGGATGCTTTATAGCAGAATACGACTTTGGTGTTTAAATCCCATTTTTGCCTCTAGTAGTCATGGCATGATCATTCTTTGTGATGAGAGGTGAAGTATGAGAGGAGAAATGGTCTTTTAACATGAGAGAGTTAGAGGGAAGAATTGAAGAAATGCTCTCATTAGAAGAAGTGGAGACATGATTGGAAAGATCATTGTATGGAAAGGAAGACTCATTGAAGGAAACATGCCTTGATATGTAGATAGTCCCTGAGATAGGATCTAAAAATCTACATCCTTTATGTTGAAGACTGTAACCTAAAAAGATACAGTGTTTACTTCTAGGTTCTAATTTATTGTGAGTATATGGTTTTAACCAGGGAAAGCAAGAACATCCAAAGACTTTAAGAAAATTATAGTCTGGTTGTTTGTGAAAGTGTTTAGTGAAATGAGACATGAATTGAATAGCTCTAGTGGGTAATCTGTTGATTAGATAATTGGCTGTTTGCAATGCTTCAACCCAATAAGAATTAGGAAGACCATATTGAAGTAGAACAACTCTAGTAACACCTAGAAGATGTTTATGCTTAACTTCAGCAACACCATTTTGTTCTGGTGTATGAGGACATGAAAGTTCATGACAAATACCTTTTGTGGCACAAAAATCTTGAAGAAAAATGTTTAAAAATTCACCACCATTATCTGTCCTAATAGTAATAACTGAAAAAGATAACAACTTTTCAATTCTAGTAACAAAGGAAGTAAAAGCTGTCTTGAATTCAGATTTTGTTGCTAAGGGAAGAATCCTGTAATATTCAGTAGATTCATCAACAATATTTGCATAGTACAGACTCCCTGAAAAAGATGCAACATGACACAAAGATCCATGTGTAACAACTCAAGGGGTTGTTGTACCACAGTACAAGATAATTGAAATGAAAGTTTTTGTGACCTACAAAGCTTACATTCATTGCATAAAAAAAGGTTTATTTGACACATTTGATAGATGTAAAATGTTACAGATTTTCTGAAGAGTCTGAAATTAAGAATGACCAAATCTCTTACGCAGTAGAGCTTTGTCAGTTATTGATGAAAGAGCATATGATGATGAGGAATTGAATGTGATATGATATAGACCATTTTTATGTGGATCTTGGAAGAGAATCTTCCCAAAGTTCCGATCCTTCACAGAAAAGCCATTGGAATCAAGAGTTAACAGGCAATTGTTATCAGATGTGAATTTATGAGTAGATAAAAAATTATGAGAGGCTTGTGGAACAAGAAGAATATCATTTAGATGAAAAGAATGATCATGGACATGCTTACTACAATTACCAGTATGAGTAATGGACAACCTCCTCCATTTGATGTATTTATGATTTCAGTACCATCATAAGGAAGTGACTCTTGTAAAGTAGAAGAATCTGAAGTAACATGATTATTGGCACCACTATCAATAATCCATTCCTCTGAATCAAAAATATCAGCAGCTGCAAGCATAACACTGAGGTTTGTTGGTGGAGTTCTTCCTTTGTATGAGAAATTAAGCCTATGAGTGCAATTTAGAGCAAGATGAGTGTCAGAATGACAAATCTGGCAAGGTACTTTCTCAGTTGGCGGAGATCCTCTACCATAAGAATTTCTTTGAAATATATTGGGATTTGGAAATCTTCCACTGTTAGAAAATCCACCTCTGTAATATCCTCTAGTAGAAGAACCTCTATATGAACCTCTGTATAATTGTTTGCAACAAAAGATTTTGCATCTATATCATGTTTTTGCATTTTAAGCCTGTCACTGACTACAACCTCTTCACTCAGTAAATTTTTATGCAGTTCAATACTTAAGATTGATGGATTTCTGTGCCTCATAGAAGTGGAAAATGGTATGTAATCTGAGTTTAATGCCTTAAGAGTAATGACCACTAATTCCCTATCTGACACAATTTCACCTGTTGAAGCTAATTGATCTGACAAATGCTTGATTTCATTAATGAGGGAAGGGATAGTTTTATCACCTTGAGTTATGTTAAGCAGTTTTGTGCGTAATTGAATAGAGTGGGTAGATGAATCTTTGGCAAACATGTCTTCAATGCTTTTCCATAACTGATGTGAGGAAGTAGATCTTGAAAAATAAACAATGACTGAGTCAGATATAGTAGAGTTTATCCACATTCTGATAGTAGAATTATCTTCAAGCCAATCGGTATAATTTGGATTCTCAATTCTATTAGTTATATTCCTTTGTGAGGTGAATTGAGGAGGACATGGATAAGATCCATCCAAGAATTTCATCAATTTGTATCGTTGGATCACTGGATTCATGAAATTTCGCCAGGTGAAATAATTATCTTCTTTGAGTTTGAGGGTGACAAAATTATTGATGTGATTCAAGGAAACTCGAGAGAAAGAAGAAGCTGTTGGATTTTCCATCGACATCTGAGATGGAAAGCCTTAAATCATACACAAATCAAGAACAAGATGGAAACTCGGAAATTTGAGAAAAAAAAGTTCACAATTTATGTTTTATTGTGAATCAAACAGATCAGAAAACAATCTAAAAGTTGGGAACTAAATAGATCTGAGATTTCAAAAGAGAAGAGATGATGAAAAATTCTTGAATAACAAGATGAACAAGAACACCAATGTTGAATAATGATCAAAGATCCAAAGAAGAAGAAGCAGATTTGATGATCTGAGTATGAAAATCAACAGAGATCGAAAGGTAAAGATGATGAACAAAAAACCCCAACCTAACCTGTCTGATACCATAGGAACATTTGTATAGATGACGATGAATCAAAACAACTAAACTCAGAACATTTCATTACAAAGAGTAAAGATGTTATGGTCAGCTATATATATATATGTACAACTGACTTAAACAGCCCGTCAACACTCTGTC
>JAJJMB010016689.1:0-14832 GCA_023531105.1 Papaver atlanticum | reverse complement strand
GCCAGGTTGAGATCAGAAAATTATATTGTTTAAGAAAAAATTATTAATCACAGTCCAACCTCGATAAACAAATGTTCGTTAAATGAATAACCTCGCCAAATGAATAATTTTCTCCGGTCCCGACTTGGCTCGGTTAAAAGAGCGGCGTGGTTGTCAGTGTTTATGTGGTGTATCGGCTTGGCTTCACTTAATGACTCATGGACGATTGCTTGCGACGTCTGTCGGCCTTGGTGGCGGAAGATGATGTATATCGCTGGAGAGAGGTGACTATCGACGTCATGCTGAAGGAGATGGCTCGAACAACTCGGTGTTGTAGTAGCGGATATGCCTAGTGCAGTTGGCTTAGCGTCTCGACTTGTTGATGACGTCTTATGGTTTGCGTCATTGCTTTACATAGCAACTGGATTTGTCTGCGGGACCAGAGTGCACCAGTTGAATCAAAACTGGGTTGCACCAGTTGAATTCAACCGGAAAGTGGAAGTTGCTGTGGAACTAGACTACAGTAGCTGCGATCAGCTGGACTGTAACAGTTCTGAGTAAAACTGGACTGCAACAGTTCCTAAGAAAACTGTAATGCAGCAGTTACAATCAACTTGATTGTATCAGTTATGCGGAAAAAGGTCTGCAGCAGTTCGATCAACGGGACTGCAGTTTTTGATGAAGAACTGGACTATAGTAGTTCGATCAACTTGACTGTAGCAGTTATGCGGAAAAAGACTGCAGCTATTCGAACAACTGAACTGCATCACTTGCTGATGAACTTGACTATAGCAGTTCGATCAACTAGACTATAGCAATTATGCGGAAAGGGACTGCAGCAGGTTTATCAACTGGACTGCAGTATTTGATGAGGAACTGGACAACAGCAGTTCGATCAACTAGATTGTAACAGTTATGATCACCATTGAACATAAGCGTGTTGAGGTTTAAGAGTCGAATCAGCATTCACGAAATTTGCATATGAGCATTTTATGGATAAAAATCGACACAAAAAGGTTCACAAACGTTAAATGCGTCCCATTTTGATGTTGCTACTCCTAACTCAAAGATAATTTTTCTCCAAACGTTGAAATTCTACCTCCATGATATTGGAAATTGTATGCTATCGCAACGAGCCGAAAATCACTCATTTCAAATGTACGACGAAGAAGTTATCGAACCAATGAAATTGCATGTGGAGTAAGTAGGGGTGAATAGATTGCTGACGGGGCAGAAACAACTGATGTGGCGCAACTTCTACTGACATGGTGGAAAGTTGCTAATGTGGCAATTGATATGGCAAGGAGCTGGCTGACTTGGCACTAACATGTTGATGGCGTGGTCCATTTTTCAATGTTGAAACTTTTCCTTCATGATGCAGGAAATTCAGATACTATAGCAACGAGCCAAAAATCACTTAATTCGGACACACGACGTAGAAGTTATCAAAGAAACAAATTGAGAGTCATGTGCAAGTCGGGCTGACTGGATTGTTGACGAGGCCGGATACGCTAATGTGGATTGTTGGCCCAAGTTAAAATGCCAAGCCCAAGAAGAATAGTGTGCTCAAGCCCATAGTAAGACGTACAAATCCGCAAGGCCAACTGCATGGGGTGGAAACATCTTACCCAAAAGAATAGGCTAGCTAGTTTCGATGGTTTCTGAAGGTAATAGTTTAAGCAAACCTCGAACTGCAAAGATGGACTGTAGCAGTTGCGATCAACTGAACTGCAGTAACTGTGTTTAACTGGACTGCAACAGCTGCGATCAGCTGGACTGCAGCGATTGCGATCTAAATTGGACTGTAGCGATTACGATCAACTGGACTGCATCAGTTATTGTTTACGGCGTCCAAACGTTTTTCTCCCAAACACGATTTTCAAGCTTTCTGTACTACTTTTCTCACTGGGGAAACACGATTCTTTTTCTCGTTTTCCCCTTAGTTCGGCGCCAATGTTTGTACCCAGAAATATCTCCAGGTACTAAACACGATGATTTTGATGATGATGATGAAAACTATGGTTAATAACACAAAACAAGCATAAAGATGATAGACACGAAATTTACGTGGTTCGTCATGGTTTGTCTACATCCACAGACGAATCCCGTAATAAGAGATATTTTATTGATGTATTGATTACAATGGATTTTGATCCCTTCTACGGTTTGCTGGTGTATTTTTCCGTACCAGGGCGTGTCCCTTTAGGGTTGGGATTCTCCTTTATTTATACAGATGAGTACATGGGTTAAACCCTAATTTCGAGATGAACTTCCTCTGCAAGTAACTTGGCTAGGAAGACATCTGGAATGTTCAAGAACTTTCTCTGCAGCTTGGTCAGCAAGTCATCCAGAAACTTCCAGAATCTTCTTCCATGGTTTTGCACTGGATAGGTGGAAACAGGGCAAATCAACATGGGCTTGCGGGTTTGACCAATGATCTTGACTTTGACTATCATGGTTGACTTTCGCTATTGAATGGAGACATGGATGGAGACTGGATGAAGGATGGCTGACATCATAACTGGCAACATGGATGGAGGCTGGCTGGCAGCCGGCTGAGTACTTGGCTGGAAACTAGTTGGCAGAGAGACTGACAACTTGGATGGATGCTAGTTGGCAGTATCGCTGGCAACATGACTGGAAACTGATTGGCGGCACCGCTGGCAACATGGATGGAAAATGGTTGGCAGCACCACTGGCAACATGGATTGAAGCACGACTGGCAACATGGCTTCGATAGGTTAACCAACGGTTGACCAGCCGTTAAATTTGACGGTTGATCGGTCATTGACTTTGACCATTGATCGGTTGTTGACTTTTGGGTTGATTGGCAGGCCGACAGGCTTTGTTGGTTGGCTGGATGACATACTCGTATGACAGCTGAATGATGGTCCAAACAACATTCTGGCCCATTATGTGGTAATTTTATCATGGTACAAACAGGTGCATTCGCTATTTTAGTTTTATGTTGTAGTAATGTGCATTGGATAGTACTAACTGCCTTCTGTTCTGTCCATGTTGGGCGGACCTCTGACATTCGTCGTAGCTAAATACACACATTACTGTAGTATCATATTTCTGCAGTCTGCACCTTGTGGTTATTCACATTTGGGATTGCCTAAGAGAATTCCTCCTTGTGCCATTCTTCAATAAAATCTTAGTTATAAAAAGAAGAAAAGCTCAACATGAAATTCACAAGTGCATGCATATATTTTGATGAAATTGGTAATTTGTCTAATTAGGCCGACCGAGCGAAGCGTGGGAGGACCTTATATGGCCATTTTTTTGTGAAATCGAAGTAATCAATTGACACAAAAAGATTGGAAGTGATTCGGGCCGAAAAACCAAAAATGACCCTCTAAATCATATTTTCCTTTTTTTTCTTTAGATATTTTCGTAAATAAACCGAAAAGAAAGGGCAGTATGTATTAGAAATTTTCGTAAATAAACCAAAAAGGAAGGGCAATATGTATTAGACATTTTGGTAAATAAACCAAAGAGGAAGGGCAAATAGATATAATTGACAAATTGTATTAAAATTTCTGATATATCCTATTTTTTTAGGGGTATAATTGATGACCAAACTTTAATATAACATATCTAAAATCCGTGCCTTGGAATTTTAAAAAATTTATCTCATTGGAAAGGTTATAAAAAAATCCACGCAATGAGTACAAACAATAATATCAAATTTAGAGTTTGTACGAAAAATTCGGAGGTACATATCATTTTAGGTACAGTTTTAGAAAACTAGATGTATATCCATTATGCAAACCACCACAAAGGATACATAATACTTTATGTAGCCATATTTTGGTCTATACATCAACTAATTTTCCGTTGCAACTAATAAAACAATGTACTCCCTCCGTTTTAAGAAAAAGTTATACTTTCGCTTTAGGCACAATTCTCGAAAATTGAATGCATAGCTACTATGCAAGCCACCACAAAGGATGCATAACACATCATGTAAGCATATTTTGGTTTATGGATCGACTAATTTTTCGTTTATGGAAAAGTGATACTTTCTCCCCGTTTCAGAAACGGGGAGAAAGTATCACTTTTCTGAAACGGGGAGAAAGTATCAATTTTTTTGAAACAAGGTAAAAATATCACTATTTCTGAAACGACATGAAAATAGTCACAGACAAACCCCATCTTCAGATTCTTCTTCGGTCGGCCCTCCCACCTTGGCAACGGTTGTCCTAGTGATAACACGGCTTAAGTTTATGTATGAGAAGATGATTTACACCCAATAACTATCTAGACAATCATCTCACCCATGATAGAAAGCCTTCTCACAATAAAAATGTAGATGACATGGGTTAAGAACGAATGAAATTAGTATCTTAACCCTAGTTTTCACCTCTTAAATTAAAAGAATGGTGATAAATAATGACTCGAAGAATTGATTATATTATAGACTGCCTAGTGAGCTTCTTTCAGAACGATCACTTGGAATAAAATGGCTCTTCCTCCCCTTGGTTGTCCAATATTGCCTATTAGTGTCATCTTTTTCTTTCTTTTAATTGTTTGCTCCAAAAATTCAAGTTAAAATCGTAGACACAATTCATTCGTTAAGAGATGATACCTGGACCAAACCGATGATTGTCAAACACTCCAATAAAATCAACTTACTGTATCATTGGACCATAGTGGCATTTTTTTTAATTTTTTTTTTGTTGCGATTTTAGTATTTTACATAGTTTATATCTCGAAAACATATTACGTTACAGTTTATAATTTTTGAGTTGGCAGATTTCCGTTCACAAGTCAAATTTAGATTTATATGCAAATTTTAGGTCCAAGAGTATATTTTGAGTCACTTCCATTAGAGTTTGAGTTACCACCTTATTTCAGTCTTGTTGTATGGTAATCTAGAGGTTTCAAGTGTACGATCAATTAGTTAAAAAAGTAGTGACTTCTCTGCAGTTTACATTATTTAGTGCATAATTGATGTATGATGAATTCCAAAAGCATGCTTATATTTTAATGAGATGGTAATTTTGTTTCATTAGTTTTACTTTAAATAGGCTTCGGTCTTGAGGAACAATAACCGTAACGACCAAGTTTTTTCTTCGATCAGTTGCTTTTAGATGAGACATTGGAGAAAACTCATAATAAGGAGTGAAAAAGCAAGTGAGATCCGATTCTTGTATGAAGTTTATCCAAACCCATATTGCTGGGCATTGCAATCTGTATACCCCGGCGGAGTGCCAGGATATATTGAATTCGAACTGATGAGGGTGGTGGAGCTAGTTGAGTGATAATGAGTTGTCGAAGAGTTTGCGTTGAGGATACATTAACCATACATAATAATCAAATTATCTTAAGGTGACTATTATTTAGAGGTTTTTGTAATAGCTTAAGAGTTGAAATCCATGAAAGCAAATATTTATACACAGTATTCATTCAATTTGATTAATAAAATTAAAAATTGAAGTAAAAAGCTATAAGAGAATATAAAGAGAATGACATTTAATTACCTGGTTGATAATCTGATTAATATTTAAAGAGAGAATCGATTAATAATAAGTAAAGTGCTATTAGTTTCTAATTAAGATTCAAGAATGATGCTTAGAGATAAAGGTATACACCCATAATTTGATACTCCCTCCGTCCCTGCCCATATCCCCCATACAAAGAAACAACAGTACAACTGTAAGGCAACTGTTTCACCCACTGGCAGCTGCCAAGGTATAACAACGACAAGCTAAAGATGTAGAATAGCAAATATGGAGTACTAACAAGAAAAGAGATTCTATAACTAAGAGCTATTTCTGGTGTCAGTTCCAGTGTGATAATTAAGAACTTGTAAATTTATTAGTTGGTAGGTTTTGACTTGTTTTCGTACTCCTTGTAGGTGTTTAATATATGTTTTACCTTTGCCGATCAAAAAATAAATAAATATATTTATTCACTTCTTTTTTTTTGTCTGTATTACCGATGCTCGGAAATGACCGGCTTAAAATTTGTGATAACTAGAATCTAGAACTATCGAGTTTCCTGCTCAACTAATGTAGTAATACCTTGTTGGAGCTTAGCTTGTTAGATTTGGAACTGACCCACCTTTCAGTAATAGCACATAATTAATCAACTAAGGGTTATTTAACATTTGGTATCCAGCAAATATCCAACACCTAGCTTTGATACCCAACATTTAAAATATTAACGGTCGGTACCTAGACCAGACGAAGACCGTTAATTGGAACCGTTGACTTCCCATAATAAGTATTACTTTTAGCCGTAAAATAATCATTTCTAAACGCCCAAAACCACCTTTGATCGGACGGTTTTAAAATGAAGATCCGAAATGAGCCCTTAATTGTGATTCTCTTTTTTTTAACCAAACCCTTAAGTGCAGTTATTGTTTAGGATCGGTTATCTATCATGAACACTGCCGCCGACACCAGTAGCAACACCACCATTTCAGTTGCATAGAGAAAAAAGGAACTTCTTATCAATTGAACTACATGAGAATCATCAATAGGTAAACCGAATTTATATTAAGCTATCTTATAAATGAATTCAACAAACATTCAAAATCAATTACAGGAGAAGTTGAATTTTAAACACCAACTATGGAGGTTGACGGGAAAAAGGTTAAAGCTTAGATTTTGATTTCTGATGTTGACTTTTCTACTGTGTTTCAAGAAGTCTTTCCATTCTTGCTTCTCTGGGCTTCCTGGGATCGATCGACAAACAGATAGGATTGATGTAATTCAAGAAACCCCAATTTTTTTATCATCTTGGTGAAATAAAACATCGGGTCTAGGTACTATCCCTTAATATTTTAAATGTTGAGTACCAAAATTAGGTGTTAGACATTTAAATAACCCATCGACTAATTACCGCATTTGTTGATATTGAGCAAGGCAACAATCTCAGTCATAGCTAAGACGATGAGCCCAACTTTGTAGAAAGACAACTCTTTCTTCGTCAGTCCTTTCATTTCCCCATTAACTTTACCCCATAACATCTCACAAATAGTAGGGCATAAATATGTTGAAACATAGTCCACGTAAAACTGCAATTACTGACTTGACCACACGTGGAGTCCTACGTAGCAGGCAAAATCATGTGATTAGTCTTCGCCAGTCATTGTTTATATAGTCTGAAGCTAGTAGCGGTTTTATTGTTTTCATATAGGTATATTTTCACATGAATAAGGGACATAATTCATGCCGTTTCTGTAAATGTCCAATTATATTTGATCAGCAATGTATATGAATTAGTCTCGAAATCTTAGCTATATATTCCACATACGTAATCTCTTTGATGGTCCAGAAAGAAACGTTAAGCAATTCCTTATTTTATTTTTTTGTCTTTAGAAATCGAAAGAAGTTGTAAGTTTGGGTAAACCCCAATCTGGAATAGAATTACCAACTAATTAGCTGTTTGTTAACTAACGAACTGATAAGTGAGTTCTCATGGAAGGGATATCATATATATCAAATAAATAAAAAATAAACAAACTACGTAAACATAAGGAAACAATTTAAACTTCCATTAGAATTTTCGAAAAAGATTAAGATGGCATCCGCTCCCCTGCGATCTCCATTTAACCCTCTTGTCTTGGTCGATGCTGCCCAATATCCTCCATAGAATTCTCTTCGTGTATCTGGGAAATTATCTCCCCATGTACCTCAGGCATGAGCGTCTCAGATGTCACCCCCAACATCTGCGAAATATGGCGTCCCAGATTAACCTGTTATGTTCTGCATTTGTCATATAAATTCCGTGACATTTTTATCTAGGTTCATCGCCAGTTAATTTATCTTCGAAAAAGATTAAGCTGGCATCCGCTCCCCTGCGATCTCCATTTAACCCTCTTGTCTTGGTCGATGCTGCCCAATATCCTCCATAAAATTCTCTTCGCGTATCTGGGGAAATTCTCCCCATGTACCTCAGGCATGAGCGTATCAGATGTCACCCCCAACATCTGCGAAATATGGCGTCCCAGATTAACCTGTTATGTTCTGCATCTGTCATATAAATCCCAAATTGTCAGGAGGTTCAAGTTCCTGTAATTTGTATAACACCCATTAGATGGTGATGATTTTTTGATCCGTGTAGTGCCCTGCCACTGTTCCCAATCGAAGGCATCGACAGTGTCAGGTATAGGTCATTTTCAGATCAAATAATTTTTATGTTGTGAATTATAAATTTCACCCATCATAATAAAATATATACCTCTTTTATGCGTATTAAGGAATTGGTTGTACGACCCACTAATTCCTCCGCCGCAAATCCTTTTTCATTGTCAAACGCAGGTTGCCCAAGTTTTGTTGGATTAGGTACTTGTGCTGTACATATTCTTTTATAAATATTTTGTGGACAAACGAAGAAAACATACATGTATTACGCTGGAATCGTATAATGCATTTGAAGCATGCTGGACATGCTTCCGATGGTGTGCATCCTCGAATTCTTCATCTGAGAAGTGAGTAAAGCTTAACAAAATAGCACTTACCTCAATCTCGGAATTCCCCTTGGCCTATGTTAGCATAGCAATTATAAGCAAGTGTTTTCGTTCATTTGTAGAAATGGTTGCTTGAATCCTATGGGTTAGTTCCTGGACATGAGAATGAATGTTATAGATTAAGACGTGTCATAAGTATCCAATTTTCTGATTTGTTCATTATCATGCATTCATCAGTCACGAAATTTCTTAAGCAATGGGCCATTATACCTGGTAGGAATGCTCTCCCTGGTGATTCTTTCTTGAGATAGGACATCACGCATTTGTCCGCGTTGCAGTTCATCTGTGCTGCCATTTTGAAGTTCAATGATATGTGGTGAAGTTATTAGTCGTAGGTGTGGACCGTGTGGTATCTCAATCCATCCACCTTTTGCCATTAATGTGTATAATGAAAGTCATTCACTGGCCATCATTTGTCTGTTTGCTTCAGTTTCTAAATTCGTCGCCTGAGGTTGTGATATCTGAATATGACTTTGGGTATTCTCTGTCCACGGCGCGCACCTACATCGTTTGTCTAATTATCCATAAAGAAATAGTTAAATAGTGGAACTCCTCTTTAGTTATACCCTATGTGGGACTAAAGGTTTCATTCACTCATAAGAAAATGAGCAAGTGCTCTTAGAGACTCATAGGTCCTAAGTTCCATTCCCACCAACACTATAAAACCAAAACAACAAAACTCATTTTCTCCAACATAATCTATTCAAATTGCAGTCACATGTTGCATTATAAATGGGGAAAAACATGTTTTTTCATACATCCAACACTTTCCCTTCTGGTGGTTACTGCACGACAATCTCAACACCAATAGTACAACATAATGGGTTCTATATATTAATTCTATGGAAACATGGGGGATTACTACTATCTCTTAACAATAAACGACACTGGTAAACGTCGTGGGTGGACATAAAGACCAACTCTTCCCATTTTCTAGTATGCCGAACAGTAACAACGTTGAATCTTCGTTAGTCAAGGGATCGGAAGCTCTTGAAGTTGTCCTTGATAGCTGAGGATCCTACCTTATGGGGTTTGCAATTCATCTGTGATGCCATTTCGTTTATTCTTTTCGTAGCTACGGACAATTTTAAAAATAATTTTACCAGATACCTAGTTAAAAAATAGGACTAAGCGAGATATGAACTAATGACTTAGTATATACTTGAATGGCAAAAGTAACATCATCATTGCCAATTCGAAAACACAAAGCAACATTGTGATAGCAAATTTTGTATGTGCTACTTGAAGAATATTCGTAATAAAAAAATAGAGAGGAAAAAAAGAAGAGAAGAAATAGATGGAATACAAAATCAGATCGCTTTTGTTCATGGTCTTAAAGTGCTTTTGTTCCTGGTCGCTAAATCCTGGATAATATAAATATTGCAAAAGAATTGCTGCATTCCATGAACATCTCGAGAGCTACAACTGGTCACTTTGCACTCAAGGTAGATATGGCAAAGGCTTATGATAGAGTTAATTTAAGATTCTTGGGAGATATGCTGAGGGTAATGGGAATATCGGGAAAAGCTCACGATCTTATTATGGCCTGTGTTACAACAGCTTCCTTCTCGATCAACGTTAATGGTTCTCCTCAGGGGTTTTTCAAGAGTGAAAGAGGAATTCGACAGGGTTGTCCTCTATCCCCTACTCTATTTATTATATGCGCTCAAGGTCTTTCTCTACTGATGCAGCAATACGTATCTCAGGGTTTGTATCAAGGTTATAAAATCAATAGGTATGCTCCTACAATTTCTCATCTAAAGTTTGCGGATGATCTGTTTTTCTTTGGTGAAAACTCCAGAACAAATGTTATGAACTTGAAAAAGCTTCTTCAAGAATATGCGGGTATGTTAGGGAAGGTCAAAAATTATGCTAAACCTTCAATTTATTTTAGCAAAGGAATTTCTTCTTTAAGGAAACAAACTGTTATGGAGGATTTGGGAGTACGAGAAATGACATAAGATGATAAATATTTAGGAATTTATCCTTTAAAGTCTGACTATAAGATTGGGAGTTTTGATTTTCTAGTAGATAAATTCATTGGAAGATTACCTGGATGGAGATTACATTTTCTCAATTCTACTGGCAGAACAATTCTTTTAAAAACGGTACTCTCTGCAATTCAAAGTGTTCCCAAAAGTGCTAATTATTTGGCACACGAGTTGTGTCGGTATGCAATGCACGACAATATAAATAATTGGTGGAATGATAATTCTCCACTCCTATGTATCTCTGCAAACCTCAATTTACTGAGGTAGTTGAATAAATTGGAGCTCTGCTGAGCTCCTTTTCCTCTTTCAAAAAAAAAAAAAAAAAAGTACTTGGCTGACATGTATTCTCTCATTCAAGGATGATGACGATTCACTTAAAAAAACCTTCACGTAGAAGATGCCTTTACACAAAGTCTCAACCCTTGATAATGCTAATCGTCACCACTGTGATCAACAACAAAAATTCAACTTTACTTACGTTGTAGCCATTAGTAATGCTAACTGTCACTACTGTGATCAACAACACAAATTCCACTTAATCCAAAATTCCATTGCACCTTTTCGAACTTTAATTTGAATTCTTGGAATTTATGTATCTATCACGTTGTGGATACAACTAGTTACCGGCTACTTAGAGACAGGTTTTCTCCAATCACATGTCTCTCGTTGAAAAAACACATCTTTTCACTACAGTTGCGGTGATGTATTCCCAAAGGGTGCCTTAGCTTATTCAAATTTCGGATGGCCTCACGTAAACCAAACTTAATTAGATTGCCCCTTTTAAAGCAATTTCAAATTGACTTCAATATTACTTGGATCCAAATCCTCTCTGCTGAGTTCGATCGGAACATACATGTGTTGTAGAACCTAGGTTTACACTACACACCGATCTGTATTGATTCCACTGTCCAATTTAACTCTGAATCCGTAGACTCAGGGGGAAACAGTAACAGAGAATCATCCTAAAATGAATTCTCAAGCCTCCCTAGCCGTTCATTAATTCTTTCTGACGGAGTCCAGTACCAATGATTCTAACAATCTCGGTTTGGTCGAATCATTAACAAACCATGCGGATTTGTAAATTGATTACCATGCATACACTGACTGTTCTATCTAGGTTTTTAAGAAGACTTGTCTTCCAAAAATCGAGAGGACACTATTAGTCACGTGTCTCAAAACTTGCAGGACACGGTTTAGTCTAGTGTTCCATGCGTTATGGTTTTCCAGACTCCAAACTTACGTTTGAAACGTCAAACCCACAATCCTTTCTTAAACATGGTTATTCCTAAAACTGAACGGAATTTCCAAAGGATGTGGTAACAATTAAACCACTAAATCAGTAACAAAGATATAAGGAATTCAAATGTCTTAAGATTGTTGGATAAGTATCTTCGTTACCGATTCTCCAATAATACAACTCGTGTATTGTCCACCGATCCGTTACAACTCTTTGTAACATGGATTTCATATATGTATTACACTTCGTAATACCAACAACAAAACAAGAAAAGAAGGATAAAAAAAGATGATCAATCACAAAACTTAAACAAACTTACTTGGTGTATTGAGGCAAGTAATCTCTTTGCTTAAGACATTTGATGCCCTGTATATAATGTTCTTACAGGTTTAGCGGTATATGTCTCCAACATTCAACAATACCTTGATGTTTTTCGCAGCACTTCGACAACACCAAACAACGAACGCGAATAGATGTAGCACAAACTCTTCTTTAACTCTTGAAGACAACATGCAAATTCTAAAATTTCTAGTACTAGTTTATTACTCTAAAAACACATATTTTGCAATGGAGAATGTGTGGGGTTTATATAGGTTTAGAAGTGACTCTTGGAGAAATCCTTTCATGAAGAGTCACAACCCTTAATGGAGAGTCACATCCCTTGGGATAAGACCCAACTCATTGAAAATGTTTAACTGAGTGGACATATCCATTCACACTAACTAACTAACTCATATTTCTATTCAAAATTCCAACAATATATCTAATGCATGGAGAATTCCTTTATGAAAAAAACGATGAGTCTCGTATGTTTGTTTGCCCTAGAGGTGTAAAACGTGGTGGCCCGGCACATCCCAGCCCACGAAGTCACGTGCTTAGCCTGCTGTGCTGAGTTATGCCAGAGATTAAGACGTGCTATGCTAAATGGCGTGTCGTGCCAGAAAAATAAACGTGATGTGCCGTGCTAGCACACTTATTTTATGTTTTCCAAAATAAATATTTTGGAGATATTTTAGTTAATACATGTATTATTACAGAAATAAATTAGTATAATGAAAATAAAATGTCAGAAATTGACTAAAGCAATAATTCTTTTGTGAAATAGGCATCAAATGTGATGTGTTATGTAGTATTTTACGCATGACGTGGCGTTCTTTCTTCGCGTGCCGTGCTAGCACGTTCCACGTGCTATGTCGAGGTGTGTTGTGCCGTGCTGATGTGCCTCTTTGTCTGGCACAACACAACATATTAAACAAATGAGTTGTGCCTGTGCTGGGCTGGTCACGTGTTGTGCAGTGCTATGCTCGAATTTTAAAGTGTTGTGCCTCTGGTAGTGAAGAAAGTAATGGAAGTATAGGAAATTCTTTCTTCTCTAGCTTAGGTGCCATAAACGTGCTGGCCAGTCCCAATTTACACCTCTTGTAGTGCATATTTTCGGATGGCTACACCCATATAGATCTAAAAGCTATAAATTACTTGATATGCAAGATTCAAAGATAAACAAGATGTAAAGAACATGAAAAGTAAAGATTGACACAAGCATATAACGTGGTTCGGCCATGAAGACCTACGTCCACGGGAAAGAAGATGTTTTCTTTATTGATTAAGGTTTTACCCTTGAAAGAGCTACAAATATCACTTAGATTTTTCACTCTCACTTTCTCTAAATCTCTCTCAGGAATTCTCTATTGAAAGACCATCTAATATTACATGTCCATTTCCTTCTACATGGACTGGTATTTATAGGCAAATTAGACTCGTTGTGGCCTTATCTCGCCGAGTTGGTGGAGTTATCGCACATCTTCTCATTACCTCGGACGAGTTCTATACTATCCCTTGTGATGCCCTGCTAGGTTCTCCTTCTGAGTTATCCCAAATCATACGTAATCGTGCTGCTCCTCATAGGGAGATCTCATATTGCACCATCTTCGAGTCATAGTATAGATCGCCCGAGCCTTCTGATACGATGTAGATTAGTCCACGTCTCTTATGATCCTTCATTAAATACATTCCTTCTTTTTATACTTGACCGTCTGAGTCGATTAGACCACTCCTCACACGCGTCATTCATGTAACATTGTAGCAGGCGTCTCGATTCAGACGAAATCACCTTTTAGAGTATGACTCGGTTCTTCTATCTCATCACCTTATCATGAAACCATCCCTTGAGATGTTGACACATGGACGTCGGGTATTTCACCCTCACATTTTGCTCATTTTCTTTTCATCTTGCCGAGGGCATGATGGGGAGAAAACTTTGTAACCGTCTCGTCTTTATCGCCACGTCCGAGATTCTCGCCACGTCTGCACTTTTAGTGCGTTTTTCCCGATGGACCCGAGGCGTCGGTTTGTTGCCCCAAGAATCTTTCCTGAGATAGAGAATTTCTGTCTCTCCTTTCATGGTCATCTCCTGGGATTTTCGTGATTTTATTGTGCCTTGACTTTTTTGGATTTGGAAACATTGATTAGTTTTCCAAGGGCTTTTATTCCTATAAAAGTCTTCTTAGGGTGGAGAATCAAATTTTATTCTCTTCTTCCCTTCTGTGAAGATCAGAGTTTTTAGTTTTCTCTGTCTCTTTCATAAAAGTTTTTTATGCGTGGTGAAAACCCACTATTTAGTTATGCTTTTCTATGATTATTTTGTTCGATTCGATAAATCTGGGTTTCAAAAATGGTTTCTGAAACTGTTTACGGCTTGGAGTTCTTCTATTCCCATCCGTAAATCACCTTGTACGGCTAGAAATATAAGAACTCTCAGCCGTAATATACTTCTTACGGTCCATAAACTTTGATTTCCTGGTCGTAATTTCTTTCATTTGGCTAGGTTTTTCATCGCCGTATATAGTTCTTTTTTCCATGAAAAAAATAATAGATTGGATAAGATTGGGTTTACGGCTAGGTGTTTCCCAGCAGTAATAGATAAAATCCCAGCCATGATGCTTATGTCATATCCATAAATAGAAAAATTACGGCTAGGAAGTTCAAATCTCGTTCAAATTTCCCAACCATAGGAATAAAGCGTCTAGGTAATATGAATCACCCCCGGCAACAGTTTATTAATAAAACGACGGGATATTAGGATGGCTTTGCGATTATGACTAGGAGTGTTTCATTTCCCAGTTGTATGTCATACTTACGGTTCT
>JAJJMB010016680.1:3490804-3598926 GCA_023531105.1 Papaver atlanticum | reverse complement strand
AATTTAATTGTATTCCGTTGCACTGGTATCTACCATCTAGGAGATTCATTAAAGAATGACACTAAAAAATTCCAAACAATATTGAAGATCATCTTTGAATGTATAGTAAAGAGCCCTGAAAAATTTAAAGAGCTCCGAAAACCTCTAAAAAACTGTGGAAAACTCTAAAAAATTCTGAAACCCTCTAATTTAATTATATTTTGTTGCACTGGTATCTAACAGCTAGGGGATTCGTTAAAACCAAGAGAAAGTAACTTAATTCTTTATAAATAAATATATTAACAAATTCCTTACAATAGTGAAGATCATCTTTGAATGTATCCTAAAAATCCCTGAAAAGAATAAAGAGCCCTGAAATATCTAAAGAGCTCTGAAAAACTTTAAAAAGTTCAGAAAAACTCCAAAAGGCTTTGAAAAGCATTAATTTAATTATATTTCGTAGCACTAGTATCTATCAGCTAGGAGATTCGTGAAAGAATGACACTAACAAATTCCCAACAATATTGAAGATCATCTTTGAATGTATCCAAAAAATCCTTCAAAACACTAAAGAGCCCTAATAAACTCTTAAAAGCTAAGAAAAACTCCAAAAGGCTCTGAAAAGCATTAATTTAATTATATTCCGTAGCACTGGTATCAACCAGCTAGGAGATTCGTTAAACAATGACACTAACAATTTCCCAACAATATAGAAGATCATCTTTGAATGTATCCAAAAAATCCTTCAAAACACTAAAGAGCCCGGAAAAACTCTAAAAAGCTCAAAAAACTCCAAAAGGCTCTGAAAATCTTTAATTTAATTTTATTTCGTAGCACTAGTATCTTCCAGCTAGGAGATTCGTGAAAGAATGATACTAACAAATTCCTAAAAATATTGAAGATCATCTTTGAATGTATCCTAAAAATCCTTCAAAACACTAAATAGCCCTGAAAAACTCTAAAAAACTCAGAAAAACTCCAAAAGGCTCTTAAAATCTTTAATTTAATTGTATTCCGTAGCACTGGTATCTACCATATAGGAGATTCATTAAAGAATGACACTAACAAATTCCCAACAATATTGAAGATCATCTTTGAATGTATAGTAAAGTGCCCTGAAAAATCTAAAGAGATCCGAAAACCACTAAAAAACTGTGGAAAACTCTAAAAAGTTCTGAAACCCTCTAATTTAATTATATTTCGTTGCACTGGTATCTAACAGCTAGGGGATTCGTTAAAACCAAGAGAAGGTAACTTAATTCTTTATACAGAAATATACTAACAAATTCTTTACAACAGTGAAGATCATCTTTGAATGTATTCTAAAATCCCTGAAAAAAATAAAGAGCCCTGAAATATCTAAAGAGCTCTGAAAAACTCTAAAAAGCTCAGAAAAACTCCAAAAGGCTCTGAAAAGCTTTAATTTAATTATATTTCGTAGCACTAGTATCTACCAGCTAGGAGATTCGTTAAAACCAAGAGAAAGTAACTTAATTCTTTATAAAGAAATATACTAACAAATTCTTTACAATGTCAAAAGCAATTCACAAAAAGAAAATATAATCATGAAGATCAAATATTACCAATTATCATCATATTTCGTCTTCTACTGCAGCCCCTCTAGGATTATTGCGACCCTTAAAATAGATTTCAAAAATAAATAAAGATTTTCGTGAACATAACGCAAAGTACTATGGTTGGGGGCTCCGCTAAGCGAAATGAGAGTTACATTGCACCTCACTATGGGAGAGCGGCCTGGCTTAGCCTTTTGAGACAGAAGCCCGGTTTCCATCCAAACAGTGCAATACGGAAACTCAGTTTTCGTCTAATTTTTTTTTATCAAATTTTTGTTCGGCTGATATAGATAAATATTTGTTATGGGTTAAAAGATTTTTAAAAGAAAAAGAAAAAAGAGTTAAAATAGTGAAAAAAAGAATTTTAATAAATAAAAAGAGTTAAAAAGAGAATATTATGAGTAAAAGTAGGTTGAAAAGTGAAAATTGGGTACGGCAACTCAGTGTTCGTCTAAAATGTCACAAAAATTAGTTTTATATTGACCAAAAAAAACGAAAAACTGGGTTTCCGTAAAACATTTTTATAAACGGAAAATGAGTTTCCGTGAGGCAAAGCTTAGCTTAAAGGAGCTCACTAGCTATGTCAGGCGAATTCGCCATCTTAAAGCCAATTGATGCCTCATAGTTCTTATCTTTCATTATAATTAAGAAATGGGACCATAATTTAGGGCTTGTAGAAAATTTCGGGGCATACCGAATAGGACAAAAAAACAGGCCAAGAAATAGTGATAGTGTATAGCTCCTTATCCACCATATTTTTAAAATGGCAAAACTTCCCTTGTCATTTATTTTTTTTAATTACTTTTTATTTATTTTGTATATTTACCTTTTTTAACAAAAAAAAATTAAAAAAAATTATTAGTTTTTTTATTTATTCACAAAATCTAAGTTCGGCTGACAAGTTATTAGCCGAACCTTGGATGTTCTTCGTATATGAAGAATACTCAAAGGTTCGACTAATAACTTGTTAGCCGAACCTAGGCTTTGTGTAAACATACTTAGGTTTGGCAGAAAAATTATCAGCCGAATTTAAGTTAGGCAGATTCGAGCAAAAAGTAGAACATTCGAACTTAGTGTTAGAGCATTGGTTGGTCGAACTCACAAGTGTTGTTATCTCAAGCTTGTTGTCAAATTTAGTTGTCAAAACTATATCTTGATTTCTAGTCTACAATTAGTTAAGTCTCAGATTATGATATAAGTGTAGTTGAGAAACGAACATCACGACAGTTATCATTGCGTTCTACCGTTGAAGGCGAAGATCAACCGAAGCTTTTGGAGAACTTCTTCAAGAAAAGGTAAGTGAAGACTGAACCACCAATTTCTCAAGTTATATTCACCTTTCTATCTTTGAGACGTTGTCGTGTAACAAATTAGACTATCGTAAGCATATCAAGAATTTCGAGTCAAGTTTATCTTGTAATTAGTCCTCGAAATATGACTAAGCTTAATGAACATTTCATACTTTATGAATTTCAATTAAGAACAATTTATTGTTCGCAATCTAAATAGTGATTTAAGATTTATATCATTCGAAAATAACCTGGAACAGTGATACATGTCATTGATGTTATTTGGGAATGTTTCAGATTGATTTAGAGAGAAATATAGAACTACTGTAAATTCGGATATAAGACAGTGTACATACCAGTTATATAAACTGGGATAACTGTTACAAGTCTAAAGCCGTAGTACATGTACTCAGTACACGTAACAGAGTAATACAAAAGACTTTTGGTATGCATACCCATATGCACACCTTAAAAAATATGTGAACTCGTGAACCCAGATCGGTACGCAAAAACAGTACGCGTGCTAGAAAAGAACTGTTGGTCCCGAAACCAGCTTGGTATCCATACCGGTACACGTACCAGAAAAGTTCTATGAACTCCGGAACTGGTCTTAAGGTATCCATACCAGTACACGTACCGTAAAAGTTCTGTGAACTCCGGAACTCGGTCATGTCATAAGGTATATATACCGATACACGTACTTTGACTTAACTGTTCATAAACAGGTTCATTATTTATACGTTGTACATCTACTTACCATGTTGATTAAATTCATATGCACTCAAATTATTTCTCCGAGATAATTAGCATTTGAATAATCTCTAAAAACACCATAGACATATTTGATCACATGATTGTGACTCGAGTTAAGTCTTAAGTGTTATATGAAAATGCTCAAGCTTATAGTTCAGTTGGCTAGTTTCGACTAACCATTCATGAGCGTGGTCTTTATACACGGTTCGGTTACGGTTCATCCTAACCATAGTGTATATTTTGTTATGTTAATCAGAGTCAAAGATTCATCTAACAGTGGATATTGTTTGCTTGGTTCCAAAGCTACCTTAGCTTAAACTTAAAACAATATATGCTTTGAGTGTCTATAAAAGGGGAACTTAGAGCAACTTGGATCTTTGAATCCCGACACTACTTTTTGGTGTGTCCTAGTTGTAACTAGATTCGTCCTCTCCAGAAACCCTTTTAGGGTTTAGCGACTACAAAGACTCCATATGGATTCGTGAAGCCAGGTCCAGTTATTTTTTATCTGATAGCTCGAGTATCCTGATCTTGCTCCATCAATCAAGATAGATAGAAATCTTAAAAGTTCTTTTCGTCTCAGACTTTGTTGATTCCACAAGTTTAATACCTGTGAGGTGAATAATAATCTAGGCTGCACTTCGGGTTGCATAAGTACGGATTTTGAGGTTAGCTAGACTTTGTCTATTGTTATCGATTTCCAATCACCTTGATATACGATCGAAAAGGAAATCACACATATAGGCTTATCCGTGGGAGGCAGATTGGTTTAAAGTCTTCAATTCAGTTGAAGCAACTCTTAGGCTGTAAAGGACGTCAACTAAGGGAATCAATTGCGTGGAGTTCTGTTGGGATTCAAGAGGCGTAAGGAGCGCGACTGTAACTGAATTACTGTGAGGGTTTAATTAGGTCTAAACTACATTCCAGTCCGAAGTTAATTGGTAGTAGGCTAGTGTCTGTGACGGCTTAATACAGTTTGGTGTTCAATCTGGACTAGGTCCCGGGGGTTTTCTGCATTTGCGGTTTCCTCGTTAATAAAATTCCAGCGTCTGTGTTATTTCTTTTTCCGCATTATATTGTTTATCTTTATAATTGAATTATCACAGGTTGTGTGTTAATCAATCAAAGTAGATACATCCATCCTTATTTGTTGGATACGACTTAATTGATTACTTGGGAAATTAATCTTTGGAATCACCCAAGTACTCTCACACGTAAATCATGTGCACGGACTAGTCTCTGTAAACTTTATGATTGTGAGAGAAAGAAATACAACTCTAGATATTATTCTTTGATTGAGATTCATTAAGTTGAACTCTCGGAATTGTGTTTAAGTTTGTCCATACAGACTGCCTACGAAAAAGTTGGTGGTGTATTTTGGTACCCCCGCGTTTTCACTTAATTTTGTTCTTCATAAAGTGAAGTTCGATCAATTAATATTTTCGTGTTTAATTATCAGCCGAACTGTTCATCAACTCTTTTAGAATAAAGAATAATGAGAAGTTTGGTTGATAATTTGTTTCAGTTGTCAGCCGAACTTCAATCTGTAACTGCCGTAAAACCCTAGTTTTTTTTATTTAAACATAATCTATCAATATAACACAAGAAAATAAGATTTGGGTTTGTGGAAATACTTTTTTATGTACTTCCTTGCAATGAGAGAGAAAAGAAGGGAAGGGAAAAAAAATAAAAAACGAAAAAAATTTAGAAAAATTAAATTAAACCTGGAGGAGATATTAGACCAATTGTTGTGGATAATATGTGGAGAAAACAAGGTGTCTACTTCAACTGTTATTAAAGATATGAGTGTTTATTTAGGTGATTATCAATTTGGTGTTGGTATCCCTTGTGGTAGTGAAGCTATATTACACTCAGTTAATCGTATTTTGATTTAAAGAATGCTTTTTAACCTTGTTGACATGGAAACAATGATTTCTGGAGTAAGATATAGATGTCCCACTATATCTAGGTAGGTTGAATTTTGTTACGCCTCTCCTGCTAGGCTATTTTTTGGCACATCTACTTTGTCATCGGCTCAAGGAGTCCAATAAGGTAATCCACTAGGATCATTGCTTTTTGCCCTGGTTTTCCACCCTCTAGTGAAGAAGATTGTTGCGCGTTAATTTCTTGGATTTTCATGCCTTGTACCTTGATTATGGTACCATTATTGGCGATACTTAATTTGCAAAGTCTCTAAAGCTCTTTAAATCATCTAATCTGAGGGTCTAATAGTTGGTCTTCATCTCAATCTACATAAAAATAAAATTTTTGGCCTACTGTTGATGAAAGAAGTTGGCTTGAAGATGTATTTCCTGCAGAAGTTGCCAGACTAACTGAAGGGGTTAAAGGCTGTCAATGGGTCTGGGTCCTCCCGGGTACCATACTACCCGACCGGACCCTATTATTTTTCCCGGTTCCGGGTCCGATTACTAAAATAATTGGCCCAGAACCGGATCCTGTTAAACAGTCGGGTATCTACCGGTTTCGGGTATTAAACGGGTATTTCAACTTCAGTCTTGTTACACATCAATGACAATAGAAATCTAAGTTGTGCACAAAGAATACATTGTTACGAATCTTAATTCACAGCAGAGCTTAATCTCCCATCTCGGCCAACCTGGAAGCACCTTGATTTCTCATCTAGCTCGTTCATGTAATGTGAATCTCGTGGAGCCGTGATGGTTCTTCATTATGTAAGGAGTGAGAAACCAGGGAACAACACAACCGTTGGGATTTTGATAGCAAGGGAGAATGCAACAGTTCCTATAGAATTAATTAAATCCCTACCATTTATCTTCCCAGCCAATAAACAACCGTCGTCATCCATGAGTCATGACCAGTAGAACCACCTCCATCCCACAATAGATCGAACACAACATCATCACCATCGTCATCAAGATCTAGCCATTAGTTAAGATGAAGTACCAATCGAGCATGAATAGAAGATAGTTAATCAATAAGTAAATAGTCACCAACAATTTCAAAAATTAAACAATTTTTTTTATTATAATCTGTCCACATCCTCCGATTGATTAAGAAATCAAAGATATACATTTATACCATGAAGACAGTTAATAAACTTATAGGAAACAATCCATCCTTAAACATGATGAATTGTAAATTAAACAACCCATATATATATAAGAGAATAATTTACATAGAAGAAATTATAAAACCTAACCAATTTAAATTTGCACAACCCATTCTTAAACATGATTTGTAACACATGAAAAGATGAAAATCATATCAAGACAAGAGATATTCATGCAGATGGAGAGAATGAAATTTTGAGTGGAGCTTGGAAGAGAGGATGAAAGCAGAAGTGATAGCTGCAACAAGTTTAGATTAGGTAATTTAGGTTTGTCTGTAGTCGCTAACTTTATATATATCCCCCTTTACATGAAGAAATTAGCTCTAAGAAAACTAGAATTTACAATACCCGACTACCCGCGGGTAGGACCCGGATGGAACCGTTTACTATCGGGTATATTCGGGTCTACTGGGTTAGGACCCGAAATCACTAATGGGTCCAGTTTTGGGACCCAGAACCGGACCCAATTCACCCGGTTCCGGTCCGGGTATTTGGGTACCCATTAACAGCCCTAGGTTAAATTTCTTATGGGACCTGTCAGTTTGAGTCAACAGTTTTGCAGTGCCATTGTTCTAGATCGTGTAAAGAAGACAATACACTTGATGCAGGCCATACACAGTTTAACAAACCCCCAAAGTGAACTGTTGTTTCCAAACAAAATTTTACTATGGGGATTACTGCACCAATGTACTTACGGGAAGCTCAAGTTATTTTTGACACTCATCTTTTGAGTTATATGCGACGTTTAATTGTGAATAATGGGCATGTATATGGTGTATTGCAACACAAGTTGACTACTTTGCATATCTGAGATGGTGACCTGGGCATATATCCTATGTCAGACACCATTCAATATATCTTGCATCCAATCCAAGCAGCTGTAGTATACTCTTTTACGACATTCTGGTGTATGTGGGGATGGCTTCAACTGCTAGCTTGTTTTAGACTTCTTCTTAGAGGTTTGTCATCTTGCAACTTCCCCTTTCAACATTGAGGTAACTTCCCCCATTATATACGTTTATTGGCAGTTCAGTACTTTGATGTTGTTAAACAAGGGAGCCAAATCTATGTAACTTGTCAGTTGGATTTAGTCTTATGACAGTGAAATAAGTTCTCTTATGCTCGGGATTACTTGTGAGTTGTGCCCATAGGTGGTCTTGGATAGTGCATCATACCTCGGCTATTTTGTGTTGTTCTTTGTTATCGTCTTGGTATTTCACTCTTTGTAGCAGGAAGTTTTTGTTCATTTTGAAGTAGGGATATGGATATGTTCGGTGATCATGCTCTTCACTGTGCACACGATAGGTTTAAAGTTTCGACATGACCTAGTCTGTGATGTGTTGTTTGACATATGTTCTCGTGCTGGCATACAAGCACCAAAGAAATGGATTTGAGTTTATTATCTGCTGAAGGGGGTGCTTTAAGGCCTGCAAACATTCTTGTTTATAATTGGGATAATGGTTGCAAGTATGTTTGGATGTAACGAGTATTTCACTTTTTACAGGAGGTGGAGTCAGTACTTTCATACCAGGACAGGTCGTATCTAATGTAGTTTCAAGAAAATGGAACAAGTATCTGATAAGTGTACCACACTTGGTTATGGTTTTGGTACTCTAGCTTTCACGACGTCGGGTGAGTTGGGAGATGAGACCATGGATATTTTGAAGAGAGTGAAGAATATTGTAAGTAGTCATGATGTAAATGTTAAAATTGGTGACTTTCTTTTCCATAGATTAGGAGTATTCGGCCGACAAGTTATTTGTGTACTCTTTTTTCTGTTTTGCATAAATATTTTGAAAAAAAAATGATAAAAATAATCAATTTTTTTTCCAGAAAAAAAGTCAACAAAAATTCAGGAAAAAATAAATAAAAATTAATTAATTAACTAATCAAGAGTATATATACATATATATATTTTTTTAACCAACTTTTTTTTTTCTTTGAAAAAGAGGGCGAACCTCATTCAATATATTGATAACATGGAATCATTACCAAATTTTTAGAGTTCTTCTTACATTCATCAGTTCTATAGTATCTCCCACAATTCTTGAGTAATCATATCCTTCCAAACATCACTGACATTTCAGAATTCCAAGAGGACCAAGCCTCATCAAATGGCCAAATTGATTTTGTAGCAAAATCAATCTGTATGACTGCATAGAGCAGTGACTGGATTAAAACCAACCCAATGTTTTCAAGATCATGTACAATTAAGTAACATGATATGTTTTCAAAGTAACAATATCTACCTAAATCTAAGTAACAGTAACAATTCCTAATGTAACAAAGTTCATCTAAATCGATCTTTAGCAGTCTGGATCGGGTCAAATTGGTCTGAATCGGCTTGGGTGTCTTGGTAACAGTGGTTGTAGTTGATGAAGAGGTTGATGATCTTGATCTTGATCTTGTTATTGCTGTCTTTGTTCCCTTAACTAGAGTTGATGTTGATTTTCTTGTTGCTGCTGCTGTTATTCCAAAGTGAAACATGTTTTTGCTGAGCAGGTCTTCAACCAAAGAGACTAACAATACAAGGCTCAGGAAAGAAGTCAGATCTATAAAGATACTAACTCTAAAACAGAAACAAAAAGAAATTACAGATGCAAGCAAAAGATACAACTTCAGTCCTAAAATAGATAAAACAAATAGAAATAAAATAGAAGATCAGATGTGAAAGCCGATCTATGCGGAGTTGTCGGAGCTGATGCTGTCGCTGCTATTTGGTTGAAAATCCTAACTGAAATTGAATGTGTGACTTGATCTCTCCTCATCAAAGATGAAGAAAACAAATAAGCACAAACAAATCGCCAAAACAAATCGGAAAAGGCAAAGAAACAAACTGATTTTCCCCAAAAAGAAAAATAAAAACAAACTAAAGCTAGCAGAGATCGAATTACAAAAATGGATGATACAAGGTGAGAAGGGGTTTGGGTGTGATTAGTTATTCTCAGATCTGCTCCTGAAGAGCCGATCTGAGCAGGGAGACGCTCAAGATATTAGGGTTACGTTGAAACTTTTTATGGGAAGAAGGAGGAGAGAGGAGAGCACAATTATTTTAACCAACTTTAGACACCCTTATCACCACATACTAGTTAGGATCATCACTATGTATGCCTCGAAAATTGTACGTATGCTCACAATTAAATTAGAAACCTATTATAGGGCTCCAAGGATTTGGTTTTGAGGGCTCCTATGGATTCAACTATCCTATATAAGGATGAGGGGGACCTAATTTATTATCAAAAATACAAAAATACCCTTTCATAACCAAAATAATTATCAAATCTAAACCCAAAAAACTAAACTAAACCAAAATAAATTTTTTATGTCTCGGTTAGATCTTCTTCTTCTTCTTCCTTTTTTTTTCTTCAGCGACTATTAATCGTCGATTCTCAGCAAGTAATAACTTTAAATGGGTAAGAATAAAAAACCCAACCCTTTTTTATTGCTTTTGATCCCATAAATAGGTTAGATTTGATTAAATTAGAGATTGGAAAAATTAGTTTCCGAACTGAATACGGTTGATTTCCCAACCGTAAGATTGATTTACAGTGGAAAAATATTGATTTCCTCAACGTAAAAATTTCCTACGGTTGGAAAAATATGAACTCCCAACCGTAAGTGATTTACTTAACTTTTGTGTACGGTTGGAAAACACAACCGTAAGTTACCCTGGTTTTGTATACGGTTGGAAAACCCAACCGTAAGTTACCCTGGTTTTGTATACGGTTGGGAAATATGAACTCCCAGCCGTATACGTTAGGAAACCTAACCGTAACTTCAATTTTCAGAAGAAAAATAAAAATAAAAATTGTATACGAATTTTTGATTTTGATTTTCAGGTATTAACCATAATTAAATGATTAGTCTAATCTTATTACTAATCTTATCATTAATTTTGCTTAATTTAGTTAACCTAATCATTAACATTAATTAATTATTGAGATAAGCGGTTTTGAAATTACTATTTGATGAACCTTTTTTGTCATCTTGTAAGCCCTCAAAACTTTGGAACCCTTATAATAGGTTTCTTAAATTATAGCTAATCCAAATACTACCATAGTTCTGATAAAAAAATATATATATATTATCACACTGCGCCTAATTAACCAAGAGAGTAGAGGCCCAAATTACGCCCACATAGTTCAAGGTCATCAAATCAGACCGTACTTTCGTCTCTCAGTGCTCTCACTTTCCTGCTCTTTAAAGCTTCTTCTCTAATGGCTTCGTCTTCTTCACCTTCATCATCAGAGGTATCTGAAAGAAGGGGTATTCCTGGAGCTTCATTTGTATCTGATGTTCAAACTTATTTAACACAATCAGGTCTTGATGTCACTTCTTCCTTGGCATTTCTTCAAGAAAGGTTAGATCTTTTTTCATTCTGTTTTTTTTTTTATGTCTCGATTTAGGCATTTAGTACTTATTATTGTATGGCTTTATTACAAAATTGATTGCAATATAGGTTTTATAGAGGTTTCGAGAATGCGTTTTGCATAGGGTTTTAGAGTAATAAACATGATTCAGAGATTTTAAAGAACGTTTGGTCGATAGAAAACCAAGTACTGTACTGTATTGAGCTTATTCAGAATGAGTTCATTAATTTCTTCATCAGATATGTGCCTTCTAAATATGTGATGTTAATTAGAAGCAGTGAAGTTTGTTAGTTCAGCTCAAGATCCTTCTCAGTTCGTGTATGTACTGTTCTTTGTACTGCTGTATGCCATTCCAAATGCATGCTTTGGCGCTGTAGATCACTTGTAGACCTAGACTGAAGTGATACTAGTTGAAATCAGTGAGGTCAGGTTGTGGTATTTCGGCTCAAGTTGCTTTTTTGTTTGGATGTAATGTTATTACATGTATGTACTGCTTTCTATCCTTCTAAATATGCTATACTTATTTAGCTCCATGTCATGGATCACTTACTTATTCACCTAGATTTTAGGCTTTGATTGACACTTTGACATCCTCGTTCCCTGTATGCATATCGCGGGGAGTACTGCTGAGTCTTTCAGTGATTTGATAAATAACGTGAGAAGTATAAGCTGAATTTGATAATGGTAGTGTAGAAGTCTACAAATTACAACACCTTTTCTAACGAAAGATATATCTGCAGACGGGATTTAATGTTGATATACAAGTCATGATGCCACCTAAGAATACTTTTGTAAGACTATATTAATATTTTTCTGTGTAACAATAACATGAATACGGCTGTCGTTGTCTGATACTGGTACGGAGCACTGAATTATGAAAAGTAACAATGGCATGGGTACGATTTTCTGTGTCTGCAATGTACCCAGCACAGCTACATAAAAACACACAAGAGTCAGGGTTAATGTTAAGAACATTTTGTTGCCTGTAGGTAAAAAAGACGTCTATATCCAGGCAGGCTTACATTGAAGTAAGACTGTAGAAGACAGTCATGTGTCTTCTCATTCTATGTCTTTTCTTCCTTCTGCCATTTTCTCAAGCATTATAGAATGCAAATATAATAAACTTTAGCAGCTAGCAGAACTGTTGCCCTGTCTACTCAAAACAAGGTGTTGTTGCTACTCGGATTGTTGTCGCTACTCACTCACTCTAAGCATTGGTTTTGAGGGAGCATGATTTCCATCATATGCAAATTATGCTATATTTGGTCAGCTTTCTTACTTGTGTGTTTGTACTAATCCTCTGCAGGCTTCAACAGTACAAGGTGGTTGAGATGAAACTTCTTGCTCAGCAGCGGGAACTTCAGGTGCTTAACTTACCTTCAGTTGTCTCGGATCTCATATTGGCTAGAATTAGTATTTGTAGCTAACAACGCAACTACTGAATTGCTTCAGAATACGTGTAGACACTTTTAGTTCACAAGTGGCTGATTAAAACTTGAAATATGATTCGTCTAATCTGAACCGTCATTTTATTTGACCTAAAAACACATTAAAGGTCTGCTTGTGTGATAATTTTGATGTGTCTTTTGTCTCGGCACCTTAACTAAAGAAGACTTTAAAGTAATTTTACTGCTTGTATATGAATTAAACTGGCTTGCGTGTATAACTGATCATCTTTCTTTTTGATAACCAGACAAAAATTCCTGACATTGAGAAGTGTTTAGATATAGTTGCTACTTTGCAAGCTAAGAAGGGTACTGGTGAGGTTCGTTATTCATATTTCTGTGCATGCATTTGATACGCTCTTGTTCGATTTCATTAAATTTAAATTTAAGGTACATCTTCTTGATTAATGACATCTTTTTACACATGTTGCTTAGAGACAAACATTTTTAACAATAACAAGTACATGTATAGAAATTCAAGCACACGCTATCCTGGATGAAGTTTCGACTTCCTTATGTTTATTTGGTTGTCACAATTTCAGCTTGTCTATATTTATTTCGTATCTCTGTATCAGTAGAGATTCAATAAAACTGGGACATCAGCATATAATTTTTTTTTTAAAGTAGAGGTGGTTCTGGTTATCATTTCTTTTCTCAGTCTACATTTTATGTGCATTCAGATTAGACATAGCAAAACAAGTGTGACTGTAAATGCTTGAGCCCAGGCTTATCCAGCCTTTAGTTTGATCAAGCAGGGTTTTTTGAGTATTCTTAAACGAGACCAGTCGTCTTGGTTTCTTAATCTTTTGTATCCTGTTTTATATCATCTTCTCGATCATCCCTAACGGCAATGGGTAAATTGTGAGTTCCAAACCAACTCCTTTATGTCTTAAGTGTGAGGCTTGGGCTCATACTGTAATCTTGTTTTAGTCCTGGCTCATCCCAGCTTATTTTCAGCCATAAAGTTTTAATCATTCGCCAGTTTCCAAAAATATGTTTCTGATGAACAACTACGAATAATGATGATGAACTATGCCAAAAATTCAAGTGACCCATTTCTTTTGCATCGGCTAAGTTGGTTCTTTGACTTTTGACTTTTTCATTTATAAGCACCCACCACATGCTGGCAGCTTAGAGCATTTCCTCAAAAGGTAAATTCTTTGCAGCTGTGTCAGTTCTTGTTTGATTCTCTGGACCACTCCTGGCCATCTGTTACCAAAAAGACAGTTATCAGTGCTGCCTTCTTTTATGAACTTCCTAACTGGATATGATCAGTTGTTATTTGTGTAATGGATTACCACGGTACCCATATCCTTCTACTGGATGATCAACATAAAGAACTTTTGTTTTTATTTTAAATTTGAAATCTTCATGAACAACTTGAGTTTATTGATATAAATGCTTCCTGGTTTTGATCATGTGGAGCCACCAGGCTCACCACCATCTGCTTTTTCAGAACTGAATATTCTTCTGTCTTGCTCTAGTTTGGGTTTGGCTCTGATACGTTTTACCTGCTGTTGGTGGTTCATTTGGGAGTCCAACTTAGTATGCTGTGCTTGGTGCTTCTATTGAAAGTCAAGGCGCCCCCTGCTTCATTGATACTTTTTTCTTCGCATTGTTGGCTCATAACCACTTTTCCTCAATTCTACTGGTTGCAGGAATTAATAGCCGATTTTGAAGTTTCGGAAGGCATATATTCACGGGCCCGCATCGAGGAGTCAGACTCCGTATGTCTGTGGCTGGGAGCAAATGTCATGCTGGAATACACAAGTGAAGAGGTCTGTTATTGAGAATTGCATATCAACAACAGTGCTTCTTTTCTTCTTTCTAGTAGTACTGCAGTACTAGTATACGGGATAAAAAAAAATGAATCTGTTCTTTTTGACGAAATGTTCTGGACCCTTGGACACATAAATGTTAGCATGTCCTCGAAGGAAACATTCTCACTAGAACGTGGCCCTGGTTTGTATTTTATGAAAAGCGGTTAAATAGAAATGTTAGTGCCCTGGTTAGGGATCATCCGTGAATCTTGTATAAATTGTCAAAGAGTTAGTTAGCTATGCAAATTTCTGTGCAACGCAATCATTGTTGGGTGGAACAGAAGGAGAACTGTTGATTCACATCACTCAGGTCTTCAGCTAGATAATCTCTACTCTCTTTATCCTAATCGGGAAAACAAGGGAATATTAGTGTTTTGTTTAGGCAATGGTTACTGAGATCAAGGTATGGCATTGGCATGTAATGAACTATAGTAAAACTAGAAATGAAAAAAATACGTTTCTGGTCCTGGGTAACAGTTACAGCTGTCTTAGTAAAAAACCACATAAGGGAACACCCCACATAATTTTGTTAATCAATATCATTCTTTCATCCTTTAATTCACTGAATATCGTGAACTTCGCAACACTTATCATATCAGTATTGAGCTTACAATCACCTATCTTATGGCAGAGTTACTGTCCACTGAGTATCGGTTTCAATGAAAATCACTGAGTACTAACTTCTAGGGTAACTTTTGATAGGCCAGTGCTCTTCTACAAAAGAATCTTGATAATGCTAAAGCAAGCTTAGAGGTCCTTATTGCTGATCTACAATTCTTAAGGGACCAAGTGACGATAACACAGGTATATCTTTCAATTCCAACTTTCTTTATCCTATTTTATTGGAACTTTTCGTTAATACTCAATTGCTGCTGTACCAGGTCACTATCGCTCGGGTGTACAACTGGGATGTTCACCAGCGCAGAAGTAAGCAAGTTTCTGCAACTTCTGTGAAAGACTCGTGAAGGCTTTCTATTATCGCATGGCCTTTTCCTAGTTACCCTAGTCAGAGTATGTTGTTCAGTTTGCACGTTTTATCTTTTTTTTCTTCTATATAGTCTAGGGGGTGGGGCAGTTATGAACTTATGATAGTTTCCCATGGAAATGCATATTTGATTCCGGAATAGTTTTGATGTAATTTTGTTCTTAGTTTTTGCGCTCTCAGTGTTGTTGATTTTCTTGTCAGTGATTACTAGTTATGATGTGTCCTAATTTTGGTGAAATCATAATTAAGACATGCTAGCTACTAACCACACAAACTTATACCGAGAAACACACCAGAGACCGACTTTATTGTTGCATATGACTTTTCAACTATCCCTTTTATAAATGGTCTAAAAACAGTTGGAGTCTAATCACAGCTAACATATTAATCAGCGTCTTGGATACTTCTATAAATGGACACTATTGCTTGACTTGTCCATTTGTGTTCTCCTGCGTATTTCTATGTGAGTCACTTGATGATGCTTAATTAACCTTTTTTTTTTCGATGCAAAACGAGGGGAATTTATTAATTAGAAATATAAGAAACGGTATGTTCCATATCCTCCAATATTGCGGAAAAGGGGTCTTTGTATGTGAGTCACGGCCGCATTGGTCTCTAACTTCTATCTCTACCTTTATCACACTCACGGTGATCTCTCCATCTCTATTTGGAGATAGCAGAAAATATATTGTTAGAAGAACTCAAAGAAGAAAAGAAAAGAAAAGAAAAAAAGTTTATCACACTCACGGCCGCATTACTAAATGTAAAAACTGATTTACAACAAAGAAGAAAAGAAAAAAAGTTTTGTTAGAAGATTAACTATTCTCCCTTTCTCTACATCTGTAACTTTGAAAGAAGATGAATTAAGCTGCCGTCTTCTAATCGAATTGGGTGTTTCAATTTTTTTTTTTTTTCTTTTCTTAAATTTGTGGTGAAGTTATGGAAGTGGGTCAAAGTTTTGGATCGGACTGGGTTGCTGGTTCACTGTTTGAACCGTTCGGTTCGACCGTTTTTCCGGGTTTTTAAGGAAATTTATAGGTAATGTTGAACCAGAGCGGAAATATGACTGGGTCACCATTTACTGGTCCATCCTTCTGATCCGGTCCGGTTTTTAAAACATTTGGAATGTCGAATTCTAATATTATATTCTGTTAGTTTTATAAAGAAAATAAAGGTTTTCTGCTTCACCAGTGCTATATAGTTTTGCGATTTGTATTTGTTATAGAGTTTGACAAGTCAGGAAGATCATATCACCATTTCCTGTTTAGACTTTATGTTGGTTTGACAACAAATTAGGCTTAGCTTACGTTAATCTGTGATTTGTTCTAATCTAGATTGGATTAATTTTATGTCGGTTTAAGAAAAGATTAAAGTCAAATCAAGGGATTAAAATTAGCTTAATGTTAAGGTTAACCACCTTAAAGCGTCCACAATCATGGAGTTGACCAAATACCAAATCCCCGACCAAAAACTAAAAGTCTTTAGGCATTTTCGAAGGTCAGGCGCAAAAGGTGAAGGTTGAACTATTTTTGGAGGTCAAGTGCAATGGAAAAAGACTAAGCTTTAATCTTGTTTCTCTAAACTTAGTAAATTATTATTGACTACACGTAGCAGCGTAGTAGCACCAACTGTCCGAGACATTACCCTACCATACATTCTAAAAGCATCTCCGATGTTTGGGATCAAGGTCATCATATGTAGAGGTCTTATTAACATCTTTTTTTAGCGGGTCATTCGTAAAAGACAAAAAAAGAAAAGAATTGCACATAAAATCTATCTCCAATCTTCAAGATCTTATCTAAAAACTTTGTTTAAATTTAGAAACAAATGATGATATGGACTTAAGACCCAAGGTCATATAGAAAATCTAATCTACACTTTCTCCTTTACCCCCTCTTAGCCATGCCATCCTTTTTTATGACCTTCACCTTTTCATTGGAGATAAAACTTGGTAAAGGTCTTAAATCTTAGGTGTCATGCAATTTTAAGACTTCGCTTGCATTGGAAATTCACTAATAGAGTTGGCAGATTATGTTTGATCAAGACCAAAGCATTAGAGATTCAGATCATGACATGTTTTGGAGAGAAAATTGCAAAAGTATGTGGTGGTTTAAACCTTTAAAATCCTAAATCATATTGAGCCTCCACGTTAAACGGTGAGAAAACCCATCTCCACATTCAGCGGTGAAAAAACCCACCCTTCATATATAGCCTCGCTAAGTTAACACTCTACTTATATTAAAAAATTGCAAAAAAAATTTTGGCATGGGCTTTCCAGATTCGGTGCCCGATATTACAGATACTTATTTGGCTTAATAACATTCCCATAACCCTATGACAAAACTTTTCTGATCGCCAACCCTAACAAGTTCTCATAATTCTCCCTTCTCTCTGCAATTCCACCGCTCTGCTACAGATTTTAACAACACCTTGTTGTTTTTCTCTTCGTACTGTGATATTTCAAGATGCTCGATTTGTTATTGAAACTTCTCAGAAAAGGTCATTTCTTTATTTTCACATCCTCAAAATTAAAATCCTAAGTCATATGAGCCCCTACGTTGAACGACGAGAAAACCCAACTGTACATTCAGCGGTGAACAAAACCCAACCTTCATAGTCATCGCTAAGCTAACACTCTGCTTACATTGAAAATTTACAAAAAATATTCGGGATGGGCTTTCCATATTTGATGCCCGATGTTGCAAATACTTACATGGCATAATAACAATCCCATAACCCTATGACAAAACTTTCCCCACCACCAACCCTAGCAAGTTCTCATAATCCCCCTTCTCTCTGAAACTCCATCGTATCATGGCATGATAACAATCTCATAACCCTATGAAAAAAATTTCCCCACCACCAATCCTAGCAAGTTCTCATAATCCCCCTTCTATCTGAAACTCCATTGTCTCTGCTACAGATTTTAACAACACCATACTTTTTTTCTCTTCGTACCGTGAGTTCTCAAGATGCTCGATCTGTTGCTGAAACTGTCCTGAAAATTTTCCTTATTCTCTCATCCTCCAAATTAAAATATTAAGTCATATGAGCCCCCAAGTTGAACTGTGAGAAAACCCACCTCTAAATTCAGCGGTGAACAAAACCCACCCTTCATATTCAGCCATGCTAAGTTAACACTCTGCTTACATTGAAAATTTACACACACAAAAAATCGGCATGGGCTTTCCAGATTCGATGCCGGACATTTCAAATATACTTACTTGGCCTGATAACAATCCCATAAACCTATGACAAAACTTTCCCCACCGCCAACCCTAACAAGTTCACATAATCCCCCATTCTCTCTGAAACTCCACCGTCTCTACTACAGATTTTAACAACACCATACTATTTTTCTCTTCGTACTGTGAGATCTTAAGATACTAGATATGCTGCTGAAACTTCCCAGAAAATGTTATTTCTTTATTTTTCATCCTCAAAATTAAAATCCTAAGTCATATGAGACCCCACGTTGAACAGTGAAAAAACCCACCTCTACATTCAGCGGTGAACAAAACCCATCCTTCATATTCAGCCTGGCTAAGTTAATACTCTGCTTACATTAAAAATTTACAAGAAAAAAAACAGCATGGGCTTTCCAGATTTGATGCCCGATATTGCAAATACTTATTCTGCATGATAACAATCCCATAACCTTATGACAAAACTTTCCCCACTGCCAACCCTAACCACGTCTCATAACCCCCCATTCTCTCTGAAACTCCACCGTCTCTACTATAGATTTTAAAAACACTATACTGTTTTTCTCTTCGTACTGTAAGATCTCAAGATACTCGATTGTTGCTGAAACTGCCAAGAAAATGTTATTTCCTAATTTTCTCATCCTCAAAATCAAAATATTAAGTGATATGAGCCCCCACGTCGAACGATGACAAAACCCATCTTTACATTCAGCGGTGAACAAAACCCACCCTTCATATTAAGCTTCGCTAAGTTAACACTCTGCTTAAATTAAAATTTACAAAAAAAAAAACAATTTTTTTTTTGGGTTTTCCAGATTCGATGCCCGATATTGCAAATACTTACTTGGCCTGATAACAATCCCATAACCCTATGACAAAAACTTTCCCACGACCAACCCTAACAAGTTCTCATAATCACCCCTTCTCTCTGAAACTCCACCGTCTTTGCTACAGATTTTAACAACATTATATTGTTTTTCTCTTCGTACTGTGAGATCTCAAGATACTCGATCTGTTACTGAAATTGCCCAGAAAATGTTATTTCCTTCTTTTCTCATCCTCAAAATTAAAACCTTAAGTGATATGAGCCCCCTCGTCGAACAATGAGAAAACCCACCTTTACATTCAGCGGTGAACAAAACCCACCCTTCATATTAAGCGTCGCTAAGTTAACACTCTGCTTACATTAAAAACTTACAAAAAATAAATAAATTGGCATGGGCTTTCCAGATTCGATGCCCGATGATAACAATCCCATAACCCTATGACAAAACTTTCCCCACCGGCAACCCTAACAAGTTCTCATAATCCCTCTTCTCCCTTAAACTACACCGTCTCTTCGGAATAGAGTCTAATAAGAGGAACGTATCATATTTATTGTTGTTTGGGTTTTGCGGAAAAAATGACACAAATCATGTATGATAGTGTCCGTTTAAGCGTGTCTACGAACCCTCCCTCTGTATATATATCCAGAATTTATGTTTTGCCAGTTTAGTATAAGAAGAAATAGAAGCAAAAGCTAAGTCATTGTACATATTCTATTTTGATATGTTTTTAAAATGATTTTGGATAGACCGTGGGGTAGGAGTCCTCAAACAGTCAAACTTCTCATGCACATGGAGTGGGTCCGGCCACACCCAAAATCAGCCCATGCCACTTTTGGGTGGGTAGGACCCATCCAGGTGTGTGAGCGGTTTTAGAAGAGTCCCACCGAGGGTCTGTAAAGAATTTTCAATGTTTTTATTTCTTTGAACTGAACTGATATGGTGCTTCGAAGTTTGGATCTCATTGATATGTTTATCTTACCTAATTCAGAAGGAGTAAAGGATTAATTGTACTTACAATCATGTTGATGTTGTACGTAAATCAGACCTTACTTCATGAATATTTCCAGTTTGGTATGAATTAATAATTTGTATGATGAATGTTTTTAACTTGGTATGAACTTTTTTTTTTAAAGTTAATTTGGTATGAACCGAATAGCTGTATCTAATTTACAGAATATGTTAGCATGATAATTTGGTATGAACCGAATAGCTGTATATATGTTATCTAATTTACAGAAATTTTTTTTTTTTGATACCAAAGATAGCATTTTATTAGATATTGGCAGGCTCAATATGCCTGCCTTTAAACGTTTGTAAACAACTTGAAACATTGTGAGAAACCTCAATATAAGTTTTCTCTCTTCTAACTCTCTTAGCAATGGCATCTGCCAAATTATTGTTGTCTCTCTTAACATGAGTAACTTGACAACTAATAAAAGAATTCATAAGAAGTTTAATATCTCTAACAGTCTTCCTGTTCTCCCACCTAAAAAAAGAATTATTCGACAAGATAGAGTTCACTACAGTCTCTGCATCTGCCATCAACATATATTGTGCATAGTGTATTGTCAGAATGCAGATGATCTAAAGATGTAGTGCAATCTAAATGCTCATTCCTACATATGTCTTGTGTTCTACTCATGCTACTAAAACTAACTAACTGGTAATTAATTCTAGAAAACAGTATTTGCAGGGTTGAGATTTTTATTTTGAAAGGTACAGTCACATCTTTCTGTCCAGATTATCCAGCATGCTACAATAAGTGTTTTCCTCCATGTCACTAATTCTTCTGCACTTGTATTGTTGACTTGTGAGAACCATGAGATGATCCATTCTCTGACAGTGTTACAGTTTTCCATGACTTGAGCAATGTTGATATGAAGAGAATTCCATACAGCTCTAGCATGAGGACATGACATAAGTAGATGGAACAATGACTCGTTCTGGTGATTTCAGATATTGCAATAGTTCTCAATACTGTGGTTGAACTGAGATAGCCTTTCTATGATTGGGACATCCTTTCTATGATTAGCTGATTTATCAAAATTGATGACTTGACCAGATTGAGAACTAAAATCCTGCAACACTTGAAGGAGATTATTCACACTGGTTAAATTAGCATGAGTAAAAATGAGACAATCATCTGCAAAGAGAAGATGATTAATTGGTGGTGCACCTCTAGCAGCTGAAATTCCTTTAATGCTTTTAGATTGATGAGCAGCAACCATAGTTCTAGAGAACCATTCCATGGATAAGATAAATAAGTAAGGGGATAATGGATCACCCTGTCTTATGCCTCTATATGGATGGAATTCAACACATGGAGAGCCATTGAGAAGCACGGATAAAGAAGTAGTACTTATACACTAATAGATTAGCACACCATTCCTCAGAGAAACCAAAGCTTGTGAGAATTTTTATTAAAAAAGGCCACTCTAATTTGTCAAATGCCTTTGACATATCCAACTTCAGAGCTAACCACCCTCCTTCACCTTTTTTTTCTTTTCATAGAATGTATAAGTTCATGAACAATAATGGTATTGTCATTTATTAACCTTCCAGACACATATGCAGCTTGATATGGAGAGATGATTCTATTCATGAAAGGTTCATTCTACTTACTAAGATTTTAGAGATAATCTTGTAAGAGGTGTTACATAGACCTGTAGGTCTGAATTCAGAAAGAGTACTTGGTTTGCTCTTTTTAGGAATTAAAGAGATATATGTCTTGTTGAGTTGTTTAGGCATCTGTTTTGAGGAGAAGAATTTTTTAACCACATCACACACATCACCTCCCACAGTATTCCATTGAGATTTATAGAAACCTTCTTGAAATCCTTCAGGACCAGGTGCAGACCAATTTTCCATGCTTTTAGAGTTTTCAAAAAATTCTTCATCAGTTGGAGTAGCAAGAAGTAACACATTCTCTTCTTCTGTGATTAATGTTGGAATATGAGTATAATGTTGTTCTTTAATGACTGGAGTGCAAGAAGTACCGATATTATTGAAGTGATTGGTAAGAAGCAAGGATATGTCTTCTCTAGAATGAACCCAATTACCTTCAGAGTCTTTTAAGGAATCAATGTTGTTTCCGGCTCTTTTTCTTTTTGTCAGTGTATGGAAATATTTAGTGTTATAATCCATATCCTTGACAAAGTTATCTCTGGATTTTTGTTTATTGAACTCATTTTGAATTTGATGCCATTTATCTAATTCCTTGGAGATCACTTCAGCTTTTAAATTGTTTTCTCTAGAGAAAGGTAGAGCCTGAATCTCATCCAACTGTTTTTGAAAATTATCCACATTCTGATTAATGTCTCCAAAGTGTTCTTTGTTCCATTTTGAAAGAGCTATTCTGGTAAACTGAAGTCTCTTAATGAACTTGTGAGCTGGTGAACCTTGAACTGACTTATCCCAAGCTTTTGTTATTTCTTCTTTGCAAGTTCTATCTTGTAGCCATGTGAAGAACAATTTAAAAGGCTTCCATAATTTAGGATGTGAGTAATCAGTGACAAGCATGATGGGACAATGATCACTTCCATTCTGACTTAAGTGAAGAAGTTTAGAATCTTGAAATTGTGAATTCCATGCTGCATTAACTAGAGCCATATCAATTCTTGATCTATTCTTACCTGTGTCTTTATTATTACTTGACCAAGTATGTTCTCTGCCAATGAACCCCATATCCTTTAAACCAATTTCCTGAATCATAGGATGAACTAAACCATCTCCTGAAGTAGAATTAGAAGCCCCATTATCTAACAGATGAAAATTCAAGTCTCCCAGAAGAACCCAAGCCTAAAAAATATTAGTACCAATCTCTTTAATGAATTCCCATTGTTCTTTATTTTTGGTGTATTACAGAACCCATACATAAAGGATACTAACCATTTTTGTTGACTTGGATCACTCTGAATAACTTCATGTATCATATTGTTTTCACAACTAACAATGTCACAGATAAATCCATCTTTCCACATTAGAACTAAGCCACCATAAAGACCTATTGGTTGCAAGTACCTAGCATTGGGAAATCTAAGATTTGCTAGTAAAGGTTTCATCTTGTTTTCAGTTAATTTGGTTTCACAAAGGAATAACAAATCTAGGTTTTGTGTTCTAATTAGATCTCTAAGATGGTCTCTTGTAGCTTGGGTTTTAAGGCCTTGAACATTCCAGGCAATAACTCTCATATTGATAATGTGGAAAACAATTAAAGATAATTCTACTATCTTGAAATACTTTACATGAAAATGATAGAGTGTAATGCAAGAAAGTTGATTTAATAATTTGAAATCAGCATGCATAGCTTTAAGACAGTTAATTACTCTACTTTGAAAATCAGACACTATAATAAATGATTTACTGATGGAGTAAGCCCTAAATGTAATAAATGCAACAGTAAAATTGAGACACTGATAATTTAAATGATTGAAATTTAGTGAAGAAAGAGATACCTGATCCCCCTTATTTGTGTGAGCTGAATGGTTATCATTCACTGTGACCCCGTGAGTTGTCTGGTTGGTTATGTTGGCATCTAAATTGGCAGTAAGTGATGAGGACTCAGCAATTTCAGGAACAGCAGCAATGACATTCTCGATCCTGTGATGAGGACTCAGCAATTTCACTATGACCCCGTGAGTTATCTGGTTGGTTATGTTGGCATCTAAATTGGCAGTAAGTGATGAGGACTCAGCAATTTTAGGAACAGCAGCAATGACATTATCGATCCTATGTCGTTTCCTAATCTACTATCTTCTTCACTGTCTTGGCTTTCCTTAATGAGTAAAGAATCCAAGTTAACTTTTTCTCCATCTTTAGGTGGAACAAAAACAGTTGATCTGGAAAATTTCTTTTGATTCTTCTTGACAGAAGGAGCAGCATTCCTGGTGATGACCGAAATGTTCTTGCGAATATTGCTAACATTACCCACAAAATAAGGTTTCTCATGGTCTTTGTTTAGAAAAATAGCTGCATCCTTACACGCACCTTTCGAGTGATTGATGATATAACACTCTGTGCATATACTGCTTGGTTGACGCTCATAAAAGAATTTCTTCCATTTGGTTGTTCCAGCATTTGTAGTGCAATTGATACCTCTTCTCAAAGGAATAAATAGATCCACATTCACACACACTTTGACAGGGTCACTTCTAACTGGTATAGCATCCTTAGGTTCAATTGCAATTACCTCACCCATTATTTCCCTTATTTTTGTGACTGATGAGACATTCATGTGTTCAGGTAGCAGATATTTAAGTTGAATCCAAAAGAGTTGGAAACCCCAGTGTTTTTCTGTGTAGTTGATTCCAGGAATGTAATCATGAACAACCAAAAGGTGTTTGTTAATGCTCCAGGGCCTTTCATCAATCACTTTGTTCAAAAAATCCCATTGACTGAATTTGAAGATCATGAGATTAGGTTCCACTTCAACTACTCTTAAGTCTTTTCTGGCTTTAGAAAAGGCCATGTAAAGCCAATGAACTTCATAACAGTATCATGGTTCATTCTCCCTTCTATTATGATTTTCCCGATAGCACTAGCTTCCCAGTTCGCTTCTTCCTCTTCATTCTTGTTATTACTTTGTTGAACAACCACAACCTCCTTAGTATCACCAAGCTCCAGAATAGCTTTCTTAAACTTGTTAACCAGGTCACCAACTTGACTGGAATTTCCTTCCTCCATCGTGACAATAGTATTTATGGATTGCATATTATCAATACAGAGGTTAAGGGAATTAAGATGTAAGGAATTGATGGGATAGAAAGACTTTAGAACAATGTATTGATTAGGGTTTTGAGGGTAAAATTGGTAAAGAGCATATAAAGGAGTTGAATGCAATAATACTGCATGGCATTTAACGCGGAAACAAATATCTTCGGAAAGATTGTTGAAATGGTAAGTAATGCGGCTGGCAAAAAACAGAATTATGGAAATCAAGGACCAAAAATTGCATTTGAGTTTGACTTTCCGGAAATTCAATTTTTTTTGAATTGGCTTGAAAACGGGATAAGCTGTTTCTAGGAATCGATGAGTTGAAACAGTGTTGGGATCTCTGCAACACCATGCCTATGAAACCATTGATACCAACATGAACCAAACCATTAAGCAAAAGCTTGAAGACGAACTCAGCAAACACTATGATCACAGCATAAACAGAGGCAAAATATTAGAAATAACCAAACTGCAAACGCCAAATAGAGGAAACGAGGGGGATTAGTTATACATATGCTAAATGCAAAAATATTCTTAGAAGTATTCAAAACTTTAACAAAAGTTTCTCAAACGGAATGATTAAGACATATAACAACAAGAAAATGATCTAACAGGAATGATATAGATGAAAACAAAGATGCATAACAATGAATTTACATAAACATTAAGCAATATGATTTAGAAATGAAAGAATTTTTTTAAAACTGTATTGACACAGTAGTCGCCCGATTCGCAGAGCAAATGCATATCATCCAATTTGGATTAGTTAGTGTTACAGTTTGCTATATTTGGGAGCCTGACATGAATTCACATAAAACCATCAATACTTTAATTTGTAGATCATTAATTAAAAGTTTTTATTCATGGAATAAAAACAAACTTTAAGAAGATATCTTTTTTGGTGGCGTTACAGAATATGGTATAGTTAGCATGATGTTTCGGTTACGCACACCTATAAACCAACATACAAGAAGCTAAAATTCCAACATTTCCCACAAAAGATACTTACGTGCAGCTTAAGCCAAGACATCAGCTGTTTTACTACCACACCTATAAACCAACATCCAAGACCAACAAGAGTTAATCCAGGTTGCTTTGCATATGCTTGGACCTACACTGTTCTAACACAATGCCACACATAACACAATGCCATATCTGAATCTTGCCTACATTTGTGATTACAAAGATGAGGACATGTTCCTTGGGAAGCTGCTTTTTAAAAATGACACTATTTTTTTTCCTTCGATTGTCAGTATATTTAGTAATATTCACATTTACAGACGAACAAAATTTGGTGAGTAAAGACCCAACTGCCTATGTACCAACCGTGAAGGAGGGGTTCCTAATCTAAGTATGATAAGCGATCTCCAAACATGAGGAGACTTTTCCTTCTTTTCTTTCGTATCGCGGATCTAAACTAAAATTTAAGCCCAAGTTACAAATGAACAAAATAATTCTACTACCATTTACACTTTCTCCTCCTTTAACATATCCATCAGTTTAGATTCGGCCAACAGTTGTTCGTACTCGAGCTCAACTTTATCTAGTTCATTTTTGAGACCTTCTACCTGAAAAGAAAATTGCATTGATTGTTAAAAAAAGATGTCTATAGATGTTTTTTTAAGCTCCTGAAGTACTCTGATCAAATATATATCAGGGAAAGTTGAAGTTAGATGCCTTGAAATTAAGCTCTTCCTCGCTCTTCTCTAACTCCAAGCACCTGAAAGGGCATAAGTAAGATTTTACGTAAGTCCATTTGATGTTCAGCATCGGACGGAGTGGACATAGCGTGCAGACTGATCATTTGATGTGCTGGATGACATGTAAGTGTGAGCAAATCTAACAAAAGACTTACTGTTCATGGAGCCTCTTGTTTTCTTTAATTAGGATTCTGGCCTCTTCACTTTGCAACCCATTTTGAGTGTCATTAGCAAGCTACCAAATAAAGAAGGAAAAAGGTTAGTAATGGATTAGATTTTTCTCCAGGTAGTCAAATTTCAAGTTACCTTAAGAAGGGAAGAAAGAAACAGAATAATAATTCAAATTTGTGGTTACTACATTTAGAAAATGGAAGATATCAACATAATAGCCAGAAAATGGAAGATATCAACATAATAGCCATTAGAGAGATTTGTTTCAGGATACAGAAACAAGAAAATCACTGGACAGACTTTGTATATATCTGTACATCTTACCTGTTTATCTGAATGGAGTGGGCTATCAGTTGCATTTTCTGCTGAGCTTGCCCGCCTTTTCCTGGTTTCTGGTTCTATGACGTGATCATGTTCCTTCCTCTTCGTCGATAGTTCTGCAAGTGTGTACACAGAGATCATTAGAAGTGAACCTAGTGATAAACGTTAAAGAACAAAAACAGTTCTCGATCAGAGGCCGATGCTTTAACTGACCTGGTTCGGCGCCAAATTGATCGTTGGCAATACTATTTGTTTGTCTTCCTCCTGAAAATGCAGACGGGGATATCGCATGATCTTGAAAGAGACCACCTTCAGAACCTACTCTTGACCTATCATATGTAGGAAATCGACTCATTTTGTTAGATGTTTTTTCATTAGATGCTTTCGGAAGCTTTGGTGTCTGAGGCTTCTTCCTGAGTTGTTGATACCCAATTAATCCACAGTGGAAATCCCTGTGATAGAACATACCCACAAGGTAATGGTAATGCATTATATGTATGATGCTCATAAAGTTGTATTTAATAATGTGTCTCCATATGATAGCTATAGCTAAGAGAAATATAGAGCTAACATAACTAAACCGAGTTTGTAGACTACTAGGATCTCAAAGATGATACGTATGGCGTGTCGCTTACCAATACTCCAAGGTCATTTCTTTCAAACGGATTTCAAGCTTTTGAAAAACTGTAGTCTTCTCAAAATCTTGCTTGTTGTGAGTAGGTTCAATAAAATTTGCCTCCAGAACACCTACAGAAACAGATCATATTTGGGGAAGGACTTAAAAAGAAGTTCATTTCAGATGGAACAACATATATGAGAGATAACAAAACAAAATACTACATATTTTTATTTCCAGGAATTTCTCACCTACTACACCCCTGCCCCTACTGTTGTTCTGACTGAGAACACGCCAAAACGGCTGTCAAGGAACGTGTTAGAAATAGAGAACAGAAGAAACGTATCATGCAAGTAGAAGTAAATTACAAGGACATTTAACTTCAATAGATCCGACAATCCAGTTTTACCAGTAAAATGAATTACGAAGCAATTAAACATGGGTGGTCTAGAGAAGTGAAGTGAAAGAAAATACTACCATTATAAGCCTGTTTTTATGGTAAACACTGAATCCATGGATGTTCACATGTGGAGCTTCCTTCAGGAACCCTATTGTGGTAACTACTACACCCTGCAGATGAAACAACAAGATAGCTAGTATCATTTAAGAAGAGCTCAAAGTCCACCCAGACCTGTACACAGCAGCAAGCTACTTTCTGTAGGGGTAAAAAATAAAATTAACTTCAAGAATGCAACGAACCTCCGAATTTGGACCTATTTGAGGTTTGTACAAGATGAACTCAGGATGCTTGAGATCGTCGGCAATATTGTGATGTTTAACAACTTGTCCACGCAGAATTATTCTGAAATGCTCAGGTACTCTCAGATATAGGATAGATAAGTACTCCTGGGGTGTAATTAAAAAAAATAAAATAAACTAATTAGATCTAGTGGGTACGAACGACATCGAGTAATGAACTACCAAAACCCCAGACTCACACGAAGAGAATAGTGGAGCTGGTTGGCGATATGTTGTTGGCCTATAGCTTGTAAACTGCCTTGTTTAGCCACTTTTGGGGCTCCAGGTAATCGGATATCCTGCAAACAAGTAAGACATGCATAATGAGACCAGGGATAGGAAAACTAAAAGAGACACCTATACAGGAAAAGAAGAAGAAATGACAGTTACAGCATCATCAACAAACCTCCACGTCCGCCTCAAAATCAAGTTCCATTTCCCCATCATCGGTGAACCAGAGATTGTAGATAATAACTTTTGTGCCATGTTGTCCTATGTCATCGAACTGCTCAGCAAATCCAACAGAGAGATAAATATAAGAAAGAAAAGCAAAAGCGATTACAAAAATCAATTAACCAGAGCCGTCTTAATATTAATAGCTTGTATTAGAACAGTATCCTCTGAACCCGAAACAATAAACTTCTGACAATTATGAGAACTGAGACAGTGAGACTTACTTGTTTCATCAACTCGGTTTTTATTTTATAAGGAGACCACTGCAGGAGCATTGAAAGATTGAGCAAAAAGTGCTCCTCCGTAGAACGTAATAGGTTTTTAAATTTGCGAATTGATGTGTTGTACTCAAAATCCACCTATATCCATGCACACAATATAATGAGATCCCAAGTAAATATTGCCAATCTAGAACAGTACAAGATATTAAAGGCAACAACAATATGAGAAGCATGACTATTTATGATTAACGTAACACCGACCAGAAGAGTAACACGCATAAAAATTGGAAGGAAGCAAATCCATAGAACGGGGCAAAAAATAAGCCAGCACATGGAAACAAATTTTCGTACTGAAATCTGTAGTTTCTGATCTTTGGGAGTACCACAAAGATAAAAAATCTGTATTTTCGTATTAGGTGATAGTAATCACCCCTGTAAGTTTTCAAAGCTGCGTGCATGGGCATATTTTGTATAAAGTAGCAACAGAAAGTTAAAAATCCATCTACTATCAAATTACTGATTCCAGACTCACCATAGGAACAACTATTCTGTCATGACCTGTTTGTCTCAAAAAGGTGTAAGAAAGGAGACCAACACTTTGAGTAAATGACCTGCTCACAAAGGTAGTCACCAATTAGATTCCTGAAGCTTAATCGGGATATCAGTATAAAATAAACGAGTTCAGCATTTTAACATCATTATGAATCTTAATTAAATGCAGGTATAGAGAGTGATATCGGCTTCAAATGCCTCAATGGGAGGTTAGGCACTGAATCTGCAATTGTTTTTATATAGAGAATTTTTGTTCTTTTCCAAAAGATGCTTGAGATAAAACATCAAACTGCAATAGAGTTTTAAGCAGAAATAAACCAAAAGATCAAACAGATAAGCTAATAAAAACAATCTACAGGAATCACATGCCACGTTATAAATCAGGAGTTCCCTACCAAACTGCATAAGTCATTTACTTTGAATTCAGAGCTCAGATAGAGATGGATTTTCCATGTGCCACTACAAATATTAAAGAATGATGTCTCGAATAAAACAAGTATACCACCAAGGTCGCTGCTCTTGAAATATTCTTTTCTAACAAATAAATGCCTTCTCCTGTTAACACTAAACCAGGTCGTCCATTCCTTAAGCTAGAGAGAGCTGAAACAATAGAGTTTCACTTCCCTATTGTAAGTCCAGTACTTCAGCTAACCTAAATGCAGTGTTTACAGTTAATGGTGCAAACAAGACCAAACACACAGTGAATAGTTTGTTTACATGGGAATTAAAATAGCTTGGTGGATGTTCTGGATAGTGGCAAGAAAGAAAGTTACAGCCTTGAGGGAAATTCACCCAAGTTGGGATATATCCTGTAGCAAAACTGTGTTCATGGAGTCCACCACCCTGGATGAAGAATCTAAGTAAAGAGTACTGGAGTCGTGTAAACCGACAAGGTTGTCCTACACAAAAATAATGGAGTATGGAGTTTGTAGCTGGAAGGATTTAGACATGTAGTGAAGCATATGAACAAAAAAAATCCAACATACAGCTGTGGTAGGCGCATATCCCCAAACTTTAGAGGAGAAAAAAAGTTGGCAACATTTTTACACCAACCCCTTTTTTGCCTTCATGCAGCCATGAACCTCGGTCACCCCAATTACATACAGAGCAAGTTATGTACCCGTGTATAAACCAACAAAATTGGTCCCTCGCATGATAATTTCCCTACTTCTCACAACATACCAGCACAGATGCCAAATCAAAAAGATATAAGGTAGAACTAGATGGGCTATCATGATGTTAGAATTAGAACCAAACCTCTGCTCTTGGCGGCGGCTAAAAACTATCACATCTGCCCCAAGCCTCATCGTGCTTGTCTTGAACCCATTTCCATCTGAAAAGCTACAAGCAACCCATTAATATGCCGCAAGGTAAAATCAGAAAGTGTAGTGAGTGGCAAAAATTTTTTACATTGTCCAATGGCAAGATTTGATTTCTTATCCGAGAATCCAAAGCTCATACAGCGTCGCATTGCTTCAGGGTCCATACCACCTCCATCATCTTCAAATTGCCATCCAAAAATTCATATGTATGAGCATGACAATCCAGATAAACTCAGTAGGCTTGAACAATGAGAAATGTGAGAAAAATCATAAGCGCAGATCTGTACTTGAAGATGAAAAAAATACCTTGGATTAGCAAAGCTGGACTTCCATCATGAGGCGTTTGAATTTTATCTACCAAGACAAAGGTAGCTCCATTTTGAATCTAAATCGTGAATCAACATGACATTAAAATTTGAGGTCAGAAACAAATTAAAAACTAGATAGCAGGATTTGACGAGATAAAGACAAAGAACGATGCAGGAAAAAGGATCAAGGGCTCATGCAAGTGGGGTTTGTTGAATAAAATAAGATAAGAAATTATAAGGTATCTGGAATACCCTGTTATTCCAGACACACACATGACATAACAAGCATATTTTGCAAACCTCTATTTAATACAGCAATAGAAAGAAATTACCTCATCGACAGCATTGTCAAGCAGCTCGGCAACGGCTGCAAAAAAAAAAATGATGTCTGTAAATTGGAGAGCATGGGAAGTGAAAATATTGAATCAGTGATAATAATGACAACTTATGGAAATCCAGTGACATCAATACAACTGTTCTTACCACCAAAAGCCCACTTGTGTGAAGTAGCATTTGAGTGAAGAAACTTGGGATGAACTCGCAAATGATTTTGCCCATCTGTTACACAAGGCCAAAACAACTCATTTCATATCAGTCAGTAGCTCACATGAAAGAACAAAGCACATGCTATTGTTACATAGGCGGTAATCAGGCATACTTTGGGTGGCAGATTCAGAAGGTCGTTCGTCCATGTAGGTCCCAGCTTTCCAGAATTGACGAGTAAGTGGAGCAGGAGGCAAAGAAGACGCATATGTTGGGCCACCAATAGCCATGTGATTCCCTTGATTCAAGGCACTAGAGCTACTTTGAGTCCCATTCACAGAATTCACATGTCCATTCTGCAGAGTAAACTTTTCAGATTTAATCTGCTTCTTCAACAGCACATCACCTGGTAGATTTTTCTCCTGTTTAACATACTTCACTTTTGGGTCTTCCGTCTCATCATCACTTGACAATTCCACAACATCCGTGTAGCTCATCTCAAGCCTGAAATGCAGTAACATAATATGAGCAATAGGTTTAAAAAAGAAAAACACAATGGAAACTGAATCATAATGGTCTCAGATTAGCATTAAGATTCAAGAATCAGTTCCTTGACAATCCAAAAGTTCACTAAGGCCCCGTAAAATTGAAGTCATACTCAAAAGTTTAAAGACATGAGAAACTTAATGTGTAAGCAATAAATTCACACCTCACACCTATTAAATGGGTAAAAATTGAATTTACAAGAACCTCCATGAATGTATGCATTATTAGTTGCAAACACACATAATACGGATTAATCAGAACCCACAGCATGTGCCCTAAATCATGTAATAATATTGTACAAACTCTATATTTTCTATACACAAAAACTAACCCAGGCTTGACTAATTTCACACAAAACATGTGCCCTAACAATATCTGAGAAATGGGTTTGTGAAACATTTTTAGGAAAAAAGCGAAAAACAATGTAAATAAGCTGTGACTTAAATGACTAAAAAGAGAAATTTCCATATCAGTAGTACTAGTTGTTGCAACTCAAAATCCACTTTGATGAAATACCTCGACAATTACTTCGCATTGCCTCTTAATTCTTCCGAAACCCACATACAAGAAGAAGGAGAAGAAGAAGAGACGAACACCACCAACAGTAAATCAGATAACCACAAACCCACTTTATAAAAACCTAAAACACCCAAATAACCATTTATGGAAAATTATTAAAACCCACCCACAAAAACATTAGAACCATATGATTACAATTAAAGCCAAAACTCAAGGGGAAAAAAAGTCACTTCAACTTAAAAAATAATCAAACCCAATTCAAAAATTTGATCAAAAGAAACTCATACCTAAAACCTCAAAATATATGGAGAAGAGGAGGAGGAGGAGAGAGAAACACAAGTCCAGCACAAAGGGGCACTAAAAAGTTCAATATTGGAAAAACAAGAGTCCCCCACATAGGTACTATAACAATCTCACGTGACCATCAAAATAATGGGTCACGTGACTTAGTGTATGACAGCTGTCATCTGTTCCTTACAGCTGTAGAAACTAATTACTCCAAACCTGTTGGACACAGGTTCGGGGTGAGGCTCGTCACTAGATGTCAATAATTCACCTATGCTCGTATGGTATAAAATTTAACGACGCCTTTTTATCGGTCCTATATTCTAATTTGATTTTTTTTTTTTTGAATTCTATTATCGGGGCTGTAGGGAAGATGGTTGTTTAGGGGCTTAATGGGTCATAAAATAGTAGTCCTTATAACCCCTTATCCTCCATTTTGCATAATTCCTAATATACCCTTGATTTGATTAGTGATAATTATGATTAAGTAAACTAATCACGATTAGCAAATGGATTATACTAATTTAGTGATTAATTTCTTAAGAATCAAAACTTTTTTTGTCCTTTTATTTTTGATCTAGAAGAAGAAGAAGGATGATTTTGATGAACTTTTTTGAAAACTTTGAAGAAAAAGCTGATGAAACTTATCCTGAAACTAGTCTAGAAAACCTTGTAATCAACCCCCATTTGAAATTTTGATTGATTCAAATCCGTTTGAAACGGAAAAAATCTGAGTTTATTTACAGGTTACGGCTGGGAAAATGTTGTCGTCCCAGACGTAATAGGTATTTACGGTTCGAAATTTAAGGATTCCAGGCTGTAATATACATTCACGGCTAGGTTAGTAAGAACTTCTGGCCGTAATTCATACTCACGGCTGGGTTAGTATGAACTCCTGGCCGAATAGTTAACCACAGTCTTCTGTGTATCAATTACGGTTGAACACCCAACCGTAAATGATATAAACGGCTGGGATACCCAGCCGTTTGCAGGCCTGAACTCTCTCAACCAATGCATTGTTACCCAACCGTAATTGATATATCGGTTTGGAAGCTGGTTTTTCGGTTGGGATTTAACAGTTTACGGCAGGATATTCTGGCCGTTAATTAAGATTCCCATAATTACAGATACTTACGGCTAGTAAACCCAGCCATAACTATGGTTGATTTTGTAAATTTTGTAGTCGTATTCGATCAAATGTTTCACTTTCCATTCATCAATAATGTTACCATTACATAATTTGGCTAGGCCACGTTACATTGAATAGTTATACCCAAATGCAAAAAATAAAACATGGAGTAATACACTTAAATAGTCAAGGTTGGTTGTAAATCTCAATAAACTCTCTCGCGATCCAATAGCATTTCTCATGCTCAAATTCTTTGCAACGAATAACTTGGTAACGGCCAAGAGCCCAGGCGACCTAAAAAGCAAATAAAAGTAAATTTAGTATTTTATTCAAAACTTACTTGATTAGAAAACATTTGCACATACTCACTCTATTGAAAAAGGACATTTCGGGACTCATCGCCTTCACCCGTGCTAATTGCACCCTAAAAACTTCCATTTCTTGGTAAATCTCCTTGAACCTATCCTTTATTTGGTTCATCGATCTTCCATTTTGATTATCATCTATGGCCACAAAGACCATAAATATACGGTTTAATTGAGAATCATCACTTTCTCCCGCGTTAATGACTTGATTTTCGTCATGCTTTCTCACCGTGAGCATCGCTCTAACGATTGCCATATCTTCTTCGGTGGTGTACGGAGTAACCATGTTTCTTCCTTTTTTTGCAACAATTGTGAGAGAGAGAGATAGAGAGGGAGTGTGTTTTTTGTGAAAATTTTGATTGGAGAAGGATCATTTTATAGCAAAAAAAAAGACCCAATGGATAGTTTTTTCAAAAACTAGTTGTTCCTCAAAAAACGCAACGCATTAACTCAATGCAGTTGAAACATTACGGTCAGGAAACATATAATCTTCTGGACGATATTAGGGATTTACGACTTGGTATTTCATTTTTTCCAGGTCGTATATGGTGGTTACGGCTTGGTTGTTCCGTGTTTCCAGGCCGTAAATCTGAACCTTCCCAGAACTTCCCAGCCGTTTTCAATGCGTCCCAGCCGCAGATTCATCTATGATACTTCTATTCAGATTTTTGGCCAGGAAACATTAAAAAACCAGCTCGTAACCCATTTACGGCTGGGACGCATTAAAAACGGCTGGGAAGTTCTGGGAAGGTTCAGATTTACGGCCTGGAAACATGGAACTACCAAGCCGTAACCACCATATCCGGCCGGGAAAAATTGAAATTCCAAGCCGTAAATCCTAATATCAGCCAGAAGATTATATGTTTCCTGGCCGTAATGCTCTAACTGCATTGAGTTAATGTGTTGTGTTTTTTGAGGAACGACTAATTTTTCAAAAAACTATCCGTTGGGTCATTTTTGCTATAAAATGACCCTTCTCCAATCAAAATTTTCACACAAAACACACTCCCTCTCTATCTCTCTTTCACAATTGTAGCAAAAAAAGAAAGAAACATGGTGACTCGCTACACCACTGAAGAAGATGTCGCAATCGTCAGAGCGTGGCTGATGGTATCAAAGCATTTCGAAGATGCACTCATTTTCATAGATAAAACCTCAGAGGCTTTTTGGAACCGTGTGCCAAATTTTTTTATGGCGTTAGACGGAAATCGTAATGGAAGATTGATGAAACTCATTAAGAAAAGATTCGAGCAGATCTTTCCACAATTGGAAGTCTTCAAAGATGAAATGGAAGCCGTAAAGGAAAACAATCTCAATATGCCACGTGCACAAAGAGTAAGTTTGTCAATAATTGGCCCATCAAAAATTATTTTATGTAAAACCGATTTAAAAGAAATTTTTTTTTTTTCAGTGGGAGATGACCGAAGCTGAATATGAGGATGTCCATGGAAAGAACTTTGAACTTCAGGCTTGCTATCATGTCTTGGAAGAAAGTATCTACGGTGACTTCTTCCACTATTATTAAGACCCATGCTTGCAATGTAATGAAAACTTATTTTATGAAATATGTATTCCTTTTCGTTTCACTGGAAAATGTATGGTTTTTCCCTTCCTTAGTTTCCAAAAATGACACAATTATATAAGACCAAAAAAACATTCATTCAGACAATTACGGTTGGGAAACCCATCCGTTTGTCAACCGACGGCTGGGAAAACTTTCCAACCCAACCGACATAAGCCATAACGGTTGGGAAAACTTTCCAACCCAACCGAAATAATCCAGAGCGGCTGGGAAAACATTCCAACCTAACCGACATATACCATAACGGCTTGGAAAACTATCCAACCCGACCGACACAGAACTTCACGACTGGGAAATTTTTACAACCCGGCCGACACAAAACTTTACGGCCGGGAAACTAATAGAACGGCTGGGAACCTAGGGTTACGATTGGGAATTCCCAGCCGATGTTGAAAAATTTCCTTGTTTTCTACAGATACAGAACAATTAACGGCTAGAAAATTCCCAACCGTGATAGTTATTTTACGGTTGGGAGTTCTTTGAGTCCCAACCGTTTTTACACGTTTACGGCTAGGTCGAAAAGAACTCCTATCCGTAATTCTCCCAGAACCAATTTTCCTAAACCCTAAATTCTTCAATCTTACCTGTTAAACCAATTTAAAGGCAAAATAAATGGTGGGTTATTGAATTCTTAGCATTCTGGAGGATTTAATTGTGTTTGGACAGATTCATTCACCTAATCTTCAATCTTCAATTTGTGGTTCAACACCTTCATAAATAATAGAATCATAACAAGTCTATGATAATCCAAATCGTCCTGATCTTGTCATATTGAGAATAAATCTAAATAAACATTTTTGAAAATCGATGGAGATTTGATAAAAAAGAAATTCAAGGTTTTGTTTGATTTTGAGAAGAAGAAGAAGAAGAAAAAAAAAGGTTAGGTGAATTAATTTTGGTTTTGAAATTTGATTTAGTTTTGATTTTAGGTATAATAATGGTCAAGGGTATATTTGACTTTTCACAAAAATTAGGTCCCCCTTATCCACCTAAGTATGTTAGATAGCATATCAAGCCCCCAAATTCCAAAAAATCAAGCCCCAATAATATGATTCTTTTTTTTATATCTATTTATATAGACACTAGGTATCACCGGGGCCTACGGCCCCGGCTCAACCTTTGATCAGTACTACGTCATGTAGACTTCGGTATTTAACATAAGATTTTTAGCTTGGTATGTTCCATCAATATATCCTAAAATATCACTGAGATATTTTGTTATCCATGTATCCCTATTAATATAATACGGTTTATGTTATTTAGGTATCACTATTGATGATTACCTAAATTTATTCCTTTTTTTTATTTATTAATTCTATTGTAACTAAATTTTTACCTTGACCATGACCATTGATTAAATGTGAACATCACCTTCAAAAGTTAATGGCGATCAAAGAATAAGGTGAGTTATGAGGATGATAATGGGCGTTTTTATCAAACTAAGTAGAATATGCGAACACGATGTGAATATATAGAATTGTTTAACAAAATAAATTATTTATTTGTAATGAGCAAATGAACGATTCCAGTATTTGCTTTAGGAAATTATTCTATAAAAAAAAGTTTCAATAAATTTAACAGCAATATGTTTAAATTTTTTGAAACTGATTCAGGAAATCTATACCAAAGAGAAAAATAGTCTGATTTGTATTAGAATTCAGATTACTAAAACCATAATAATGAGGTGGATTATGTAAAAGCTATAGAAGATGGTCAAGCTGTTAATTTCTTTTGACATAACCAAGAACGTGGTGAACCATATGATAATGTGAACAATATAAACTTGAGTTATAGCAGTCAAAAATATAAATGACGAAAATATGAATTTCAATATTCTTTCTTTGGGCATTCCATTGTCCTTGCATCAAATAGTTGTATAGTAGTTATATTCTTTCTCGAGTCCGGATTTTGTCTATGTTGGTTATGTATTTCCGTTTTGGACGTTAATTTGAATTGACGTAGCCCTATGTTTAGGTTTTGATTTTAATTTATCCATATTTTCATAGACCGGTGTCATGTAATTGTGAATTTCTTGATTGGACCCATCTCTAGAGAAAAGACCGATGTGTGCTTGTTGTTCACGCACCGCTTCCATAACCTCTTCTCCACAAAAATGCAATCATATCCTTGTCGATTTCCTTCAACATTTAATCGAGGTTGTCTTCCTCATCTTCAATGAACTTTTCATTCTTCAAATAAGTCTCAAGCATCTTACTATCATGTGACAATAAAATGCCAATGTTGCAGTGACACTTATCGTCGTGCTTAACTTGATCAAAATCATACAACATCAAAAACTAAAAATATTTAATACCATTAATTCTAACCTTTTTTTAGTTTTTTTTAATATGATTTAGATTTTTCAAGCTCAGTACTCTTGTTTTTTTTCATAATCTTCCATCAACATTTACTATTCGAGTTCATGCTTAAACAATTAATTTTAGATTTAAATGACTCGAGGGTTTCAATCTTCCTCAATTATCGATGTTATTTTTTTGCTTTAGATCCTGCAAAAAGTACTCCAGCTCACAAATAGATTACACAAAGAATATGTACCTCTTTTATATATTTTTTCTCTCCAGTTTACAAACAGATTTCACAAAGAATATATTCCTCTTGTACTGCACTTTTTTGTTGATACGTTTTCTTTATTTTTTTTCTTTTTCTTTTTTACCCCCACCCCGATGCTAGCGAGTTTCGAATGTAGGTCGTTGGTTTCATCACCCAACAACTTCCCTTCTTTTTTTTTGCTAGGTCAAAATGGTTTATTGAAGTAAAAAAACGTAATTACAAGAATTGCAAAATGGGAGGCTCGAGGCCTCCTCACCCCCATAAACCAAAGGGGCAAAAGATAGCAACAAAATAACGCTAAAAGCTCATACAATAAGCCCCTTATTTGCAACTCTAAAATTCCTCTTCTTGGGAAGAAGACCAGCAATTATTTGTGTCAAATCAGGGTCTCCATAAGGCTCCTTGTATTCATCTTCATAAATATCAGCATCTTCATATTCATCTTCATCTGAAGCATAATTACCACCGGGCACAAGCTTAATAGGAGATTGAGCTTTTTTCTTAGTTGACATTCTATCCATTAGCTCCTTTTTTTCCTTGAAATATTCTTGTCTAAAGGCTGGATTTCTAATGAAATTAGCACGCACTTCATCATGTTCAATTGTGCTCGCCTCTTCTAGTTCCTCCCTAGATAAAATATTATTCTTATCAAAAACAATATCCTCCAACCTGGTTTGTGTTTCGTTGTTATGATCAGTGTCACGGCTTGGAGTTTCCTCATTAGACTTGGAAACCTTACTGAAAGGTGATTCCAAGTTAGCATCAAGTTCTTCCCTTGTGAGAAGATTGTCAGTTTGAGCACGTTGTTGTTTTAACCCTTCTAATCTTTCAGGGAAAGCTTTCTTCTTTTCTGCTTCAACTACGGTATCTTGAGTTGAGACAACCACTGAATTTGTAGCCTTAGCATTACCTTGCGAACCTGAACCCTTTTTAGCGTTACCATGTGAATCTGGACTCTTTATAGCATCAGAAATTGTACCCCATTCCTTTGAATTCTTAACTTCAGCTGCCATATTAGCAGCTAGCAGATCAGCATTTTCATCCTCTAACACAACATTATCACTTACCAGGACCTCATCGTCCAAAACATCATTGTCTCTAAAACCCAATTCAGAGTTTAAAGAATCAAAAGAATTCTTATAAATAATTTCAGATGGGCTTAGTAATGCATCCACAAAAGGAGTAAACGTAAATTTACAAGGAGAAGTTTTACCCTTTACATGCTTCCAATCACCTGTTGAAACGTTAGCTTGTTTCCCTTCTTTAGAGATTTCCTTAAGTTGTTGGGAATCAGAACTAGCCTTCCTATTCAAACCCTGAGAATTACTTGGCTTAGTCACGGCCTGAATATTATCTTGCTTTGATACGGACTTAGCCACAGACTGACTGTCCGTATTTTGGTTGGACTTGATCTCAGAATTTGTCACGTTCAAAAACTCAGAAGATTCCAAATTGTGCACGGACTGAAAATCTGTATCTACGGACATTGGCTTTTCCAAGTTCTGCACGGACTTAGTATTTAACTTGGACACGGAAATAGTTTTAGTCCCGGACTGATTTTGCATTGGCTTGTTCACGGGCTCAATTTCTGCATGGACTGCATGAACAGATTTCCTACGTGCAGCAAGAGCTTCCTTAGCTGCAATTGCATTCTTGCATCTAATCGACCTGAATTGAGCTTCACAAAATTCAACTTCAGAGCTTGCAAGTTCTGCCTCCAACTGTTTAGCATCAACTGAAGCATCAATTATGCTATCCTTCTTAGAATCCATATTCAAGGACTTGTATTGTTTATCAGCAGCGCACACTTGAACTGAATCAGCAGTTTTGTTATCATCCCTTGAACCAGCATCACTTTGTTTAGCCTGATTATTAGCTGAATTTTCCTCCAATGTTGATGTTACTTCTGCCACATTCTCATTATTATTACGTTTAACCTGCCAGACTTGTTTTGAAGTTGCATCCGTGGAAACAAACTGTTGAGTAGTTTCCTTGCCAGCAGATTTGGTTTCCTTACCTACAGATTTGTTTCTAGCCTTCTTCTTACATTCATCATCCACATGCCCAATAATATTACAAGAGAAACAAAATTTAGGAGGATTCTGAATATCAACATATTGCCAAAACTTCCTACCACCTGCAGTTAGGGAGATGCGCTCATGGATATGCCTTGAGAAGTCAATATCCACCAAAACAGCTGCAAAGTGACCATATTCAAGGTTTAGGGGTCTCTGATCAACCACAATTGGTGATCCCAGAGTTTTACCCATTGAAAGTAAAGATTTCTCAGTCCATAATTCAATAGGGAGACCTGGAAAACGCACCCAAACAGCTGCACGGGAGGTTCTTTGTTTCTCCGAATTGAATCCTGGGTACCAATCAATCAGTTTCAAAGCTTGTTGCTTAACATACCACTTATTTGCACGTAGTTTCTCCTTATCAGCTTCACTAGATAACATAATAATGAAAAAACCCTTAGTCATCGGCACAAACTTACAACGAAGCTTCCATTGATCTTCAAGGGATTTTTTAACTTCAAAGAACTTTAATCCCGTAGGATCCAGCCTAGCAATGAAACTGTGTTGAAAAGGCTTACACCCTTCTTGAAAGAAATCATTAGGTATCTCTAGAGCAGGCTCACCATCAACTAGACTAGGGTTTGGTAACGTTGAAACATCAATTGTACCCAACAACTTCACTATTGCACTACAATCATCACCCAATAACTTTAACATTGTACTTCAATGACACTTGCATACCTCTTGTATTGCAATTAATTGATTAAGTAAGTTTTCCAGGTCCTCCAAGTCATATGCCGATATTTTGGCCTCCTCTAACTTGGTTAGTCTTTTCTTGGCCTTCTTTAACTTTGTTGGTCTTTTTTGTCCTTCTCTAAATCAACTCTCATCTATTTCCTGTCAAGTTCATATTCCCCGTTTCCTATATTTCTCTCTTTTTTTCTTTTTTTCTTTTGTAATTCTTGAAGTATGATCTTGGTATATTTTATGTGTTGCATATTTTGTTCTTTGAATCTAAACCACTTAGTCAAATGTCTAAAGTTTAAAAGAGATGAAATAAAATGTATATATTTTTTTCTAAATTTTCTCCATGTTTGCCAAGTCAATAAAATATGTTATTTCTTATTATGGATATGTCGAAATGTAGAAGTAAACCCTAGTGTATTAGGTTTCTCTATCGCCTAAGTGGTAGTACACTTCCTTTTTAATAAGTTTCTCTAGGAGAATGTCATCGACATATAGATAAATCCTTTTTATGCTTATCAATCTTTTATGTGTTTTTCCAGTTAATATCTTATCTTCAATTTTTGTCTTCTCCAAATTTGTGATCAAACCCTAGTAGGTTCATCAAATCTTTCTTTCTCAACTATGTGATTTGTGCACCAACTCTTAGCTGGATTCCATGGATTGAGAATCTGGTTATTCTAAATGTTTTAGAGTTTGATGAGAGTTATAAAACTCTATGTCGATGTATTTCAGTGTAGGTTCGTTATTGTTTGAATCCATACTTAAATATATGTGTTGGTCTCGTGGCATAAGTGATATCAGATGTGAGATGATCTTATATTCGTTTTCAGTTATTACTGTTGCAATATCCTTTTTTTAGATAGTTGACTCATTTTTATCTATATTATCAATTACTTTCGCGAAATTCTGATTTACATACTTGAAAGGGTGTCATAACGCCCTGTTTACTGTGTACAGAACGAAATATTGATTGCAAAAATATGAAATTGGATCTAGTGTGACACTGATCATGACCTTTATATAGATGCATATGTATTTAACAACCCTTACACCTCCACAAATCTCAACATTGATGTGGAAATTGATCATCCTAGACATGTATGGGATTAACGGAACAACATCTATATTGCTTGATTTGTATCCCTTGCAGATAATCACCCCATTCCTTCACCGCGTCGGTGATAAATTGGGTACACGTTCGTCCAGGGTTGTATTATCAGCATGTTTCTTTTGATATCTACTATAATTACCATGTAACATATATTTCCATACAATCTGAAATAGAGCTATGTCCGATTTTTCGTACAGAAAATCGATACAGCTAATTTTCTCAACCTATTCAAATGTATTAATTTTTCTAGATCATCCAAGAACGAAAGAGTATGCACATGAGGCAAACTACATTTTTAAAATTCAATGGTAACATTTATACTACTGCTTTACCAAACATATTTCTTGATTTCTTTCATCAATTGAATTATTTAGTCATATCTCTTCAACTTGATAACATGTTATCAGGTTTGCGGTCATTGTCAAGAAGATATATGGTTTATGGTTAAAACGTCTAATATATATTGAATCTTGATAAATACCAAACATATGGTTGATGGTCAATGGGACTGCCATTACTTAGATGAAGAATACTTAGCACATAACACGATATGTTCTGAGAGTATTCTGAACTTTCCCAGAAAAACATCTTGGTCCAACTGGGGATTTTATTTTTCCCGTACACTAAAGGCATGATTAGTTTTGTATATATGAAGCTAGGACGAAAATGGTTCCCTTCCTTCTTCGAGTACTAATGCTCCACTCATGTGTTGAAGTTCCCCGTGTAATGAAAAGTACTTTGGACCCTTACCTTTTAGAGCTCCCTTCTCATGACCGTAACCAAGGTTGGTAAATGCATTCAAAGCATTTTAGTACTCTCACACGTGGATACAAAATTACCTTGGGCATCATATCCTTTATATAAATCCCTCAAAGTTTGGGAGGTTCAAGCAACAGAGGGATTTGTACTTTTCCCTGACGACAACATCTTCCAAAGGTTGGTGTTTTCTTGGATGATATGGTTAATCTCTCGTCAATCCAGTGTATTTCCTCACACACAGAGTATGCATGTCTATTTTTCTAAGATAATACAGATAAATATGTTAAAGTTCTTATTTATAACGTTTTCTGTACCCACGTCATCCTCTTCATCCGATGAACCAAAAAATCAATCTGAACCATCTTATGTAAAAATTTCAACAACAATTGTTCTATACATAGACAGAGATGGATACAATCATATCAGATATAGGTAGAGTCATATCTAAGAGCACAAAACCAAGTAACAATTCAGTAGAGAAGTTGCATTCATATATGTATGGAACCCAAACCGCTATCAATTGAACCCGCATGCTCCATACTAAACCATGAAAATAATAACATATAAATTTGAAATTGTGGATTAATGCACTGTGCGTACTTCGTTCGAGGTCACATCTATTTTTTGCAGAGCTTCCTTTGCACGACGTGCTTGCTGTGCAACTCCTCGACACAAAATATTTTAAGGTTAATGGCAAGAATTTAGTGCAAACACCACGATACAGAGATACAACACTAATTCCATGACTCTGCATACATTTGGGAGATGCTTACCCCATAATTGTACTTTGCTCCCTGCATTGCAGTACGGTGGTAAAGTCATTGGATGATATCCAATGACCTGAGTTCGAAACCGTAAGTACCAAATTATTTATTTTTTTGGAAATTACAATGCTATCTTGAAGTCTGAATTGTATTTACTGCTATAAGCTAGAAAAATAAATAATTCAATAAAAAATCAAGTCAACAAAGTTGAGTGAACCGAAACATCGCTGGAACATCTTTCTACACCAAGCAAGAGTTGTACAACAACCAAAGAACTTCAAAATCAACACTTGTCTGAATTCCCTAGCGAATCTTAATAAACTACGCATAAATTTTCAACAGAACTAAGAAAAAACCCATGTGGGTGAACCAATCACATAAACAACCCATACGGATCAGAAATGACGTGACAACATACCATGCAAAGATCCAAATGAGCAGATTTAGCACAAGGACCTGTTACTCAGCTAGAGTTTCCAGAATCACATGGTTTCTTGGGCATCCTCGGAGTCAATTTAGACAAAACTCCTCACATCATCAACTTTCGGCAATCCAAAAATTTGATCATCCAGAACAAACTCAGCTGGATATGCTTTCCTGCACTAAACTGAGTATATTATCTAATCCTTTCACCACGACCTCAAGAAAAAACCGATTGATAAACCTAACAACCCAAGCATCGCAAAGAACCAAATAATCCAACATGAAATCATGAATAGTCCTTTAGTTTCTTATATGGATTTCGTAAATAATTTCTCATGGATTTCCCATCATTTTTCTCCAAAAATGGTATCAAGCCAGTCACCTCCTATTCTCTCTTATTAGAGATTTGTACTTCGGGTGCTTATTAAGAGCCACATGATATATTGGTAACTAACTCACTAATCATCTAGGATACCTACCGACCTAGGTGACCCCACAATATATCCTTATGACTTACCTCCATAAGTGATGGACTTTCTCCAATAGTGTATGCAAAGGAAATCCTTAATGACATATACATCACAAATCACATTTTCAACACTGCAGCGGTCTAAGAAAACTGGAAAAAAGAGAGGATGAAAATTAAGAATTAACGAATTAAAATCAGTGCACATAATGAAAAGAAGAGATGATAAAATTAATTTCTTTAGTTCAGAAATCCCCAACTGAAAAATTAAAACTACCTTTTTGCTGTATAAACAAAGCTAGGATATCCTTTGAGCTTCTCTGCTATCCCGTGAAAACAATCTTAGCAATCACCCGAAGGTTTACCCTTCGAGAGAGAATGAGAGAGATTTCCTCTTAAAAACTTCTCCAAGACTCTGATCTAACTCCATATTTTCTGTTGGATTCCTACTTTGTGAGTATCAAATAACGAAATCACTGTTTTTGTCATTGGAAGCATGTGTAAGGTTTTAGCCTGCCCAACCAACCCGAGTAAGAATGCCATCTATGGGAGTCGAACCCACAATTATATGGTTGATCACCATGTGCTCTTCCATTTGAGCCAAGACAGCAGATACCATTTCCAAAGTAGGTGGCATATAATACGAAGTTATACAGAGTACACTGAGCATATAGTCGTAAACATTACCCTTCTTAAGACCATAGGGCAACGCTTGTTGCACTTCAAATAGATTGGAACTATTAAATTGAAAGATTAGAATGAAGCCAAGAACATATGCTTACAGATAAAGATGCGAATCAAATTAAAATAATTGAACACCTTATGTTTCAATATCCTTAAAGTTCAACTCGTTGAACAACAATCCCACTAACACGGAATGGTGGCCGTTGAAGATGCTAAATGCAGTTTTAGTCAAAAAAACAAAAGACAACTAAATCTATGAAACAATTTACCAATAGTAAAGTTAACATAGCATTCTTAGTAAACAAAATTATTTAGCAAGCCGTACCTGGAAATTGCGTGAAAGTAATACAACAGATTTATCCCTTTCATCTTTGCTAACTTTGAATAGTTCAGAGAAAACTTGGAATCTGTTGACTGCTACGTACATGAGTGCAGAATCCTTTGGACCTCTCTTTTATAGAAATATCAATCTACTAACCTACATGTTCAAGTCGCCCTGTGTCAGAAAAGAAGGAATGCTCCTGTACGTGAAATACTGCAAATTCCTACTGAGAAAGTACAATCAAAAATCAAAATCAAAACCTAGTGGTTATCACCATTTCTATGAACTGGTCACATAAAGATAACGCTTGCCACACAAACATAAGAAAACATAAACAAGAAAATAAAAAAACAGAAAGAAGGATAAAAAGAACTATCAGAAAAATCAGAAAAAACAACAAAATGGAAACAAAATGGAGATTTAATCCCACCACAGTGAAATACTGAAAATTCCTACTGAGAAAGTAAATTCAAACCAAAATAACGAAGAAAAAAAACAATATGAAGGAGGAGCTTGTCACATAAAAATATCAAAATATAAAACAAAACAAAAAAAACCTAATTTTTAATCCTACATGAAGTAAAGCTTTTATATAATATGAAGGGAAAATTGATAAGAAATTCTACTAATACAAAAGTGACTAAGCAACTTAAAGTCTCACCAACTGTTGTCATTGTATAATTCAGCCATGACCATTGTCGCAATAAAATCATAAGAAAAAGTAATATCTTTTGATTGCACCAACCGTCTTCATTCTAGGTTCTATCAAGGCGTCGCACAATTTCTTTGGCAAAGCTAGATTCAGTGGATCACATCTGATGTCCTTACAGTCACCCAGTAACCTATAGAAGCTTCTGCTCCTCAACTGTAGGAAATTCACTCTCTAGAAGTGAAGACGGTTCGTATAAGTAGCTGAGTGCCTGGAAGAGAAGTACACTTAACACATCATCTTAAGAATTTGGAACTACATAAAATTAGAAACTCATTCACAAACTACGGAAAATCAGTAAAACAAAAGAAGATTCTGCTCAGCCTAGATTATGACCATCCTCATTGGTTCTACAATTTAATGAAATTGATTCTACTCAGCTTTTAATGAAATCCATGAACAATACAATAAAACTGAACCCTTTAGTAGAAGCTCATTGATTCTACTCAGCCTAGATCATGGCCTATCTATTCCCCTAAATAGAACACACAAACCTCAAGATAGTCCGGATAATTCGAATAAAATATCTTATTGTTATGAGCACAACGAAAGTAGTAGCTCGACATCTCTGAAAAGAAAAGGAAAGTAGAAATCGAAAAGTACAAAATCTTAAAACAGTAGTTGTATAAGGGTATAGAAATCCGGCAACTCACTTGAGCTTCTTTGCAATGCCGGCAATGTACTTCCTCCAAGTTCGCGCTCAGTTGGTTGTCTTGGTCCATCCCCAGCAAAAATTCCTGCACCATATGGGCTACCACCTTTCACTTGCACCATCTCAAACATCCCGGCCAATGGGAACATAAATTAGTCCATGGTGAACCACTGAGTGATTGCTCTCAACCTGTATATTTAGAGGTTACGGAATAAGACTAATCAGTGTTCTTGTCGATGAATATAATTTGTTACTATTTAGGTAGAGAGAGCAGAGGGAGACTTACGCAGTTGTTTCCTGACCACCACCTTAAGACCCGGTATTGTAGAATATTCCACCGGGTTTGCCAGCTAAAGATTGTGTTCTCCATAGACCCCCTGTGTGTCTAGAAAAGCTTTTAATTGAGCTTCAATCATTCCAAATCTAGTAGGGAACTCAAAGATAAGCCCATCCCCATCAGCAAGATTGTTAGGAGTAATGATAGGCACGTCAGTCTTTGGTGGCGCACCCATCTTTCCAAGGACCTCTTTTGGTACCTGTTACGTAGATGAAAATTATTCAACAACATTATCCAGGGTGAACTGCATTCCACTACGAATTCTCATTTTGATTATATTAATTCATCAATCATCATAATTCTCTCAACTTTATTGAGTATGTTGGAACATCTGGTGCTACATGCCAAAAAAGTAAGCACTTTTCCCCCTATATCAACAAAAAAGTAAGCATTGTTTCCTAATCTTCATAATAATGCTAACATTTAGAAGATGCATTGATAAAAATAACTATGTTTCCTAATGCTAACATTAAGAGACTTCCCCACTTTCAATACAGTAGCATAAGAGACTTCCCTAATATTCTTGAAACACGCAACTTATACTAGTACCACAACACAACACCCTACACAACCCACGACAAACAGATGATTGGTCACTGTTTTTAACTGATATTGGATAATTGGAAAATCAGTTTGTAAGGTACACGACTATAGTTTGTCATTTTCACCTGGATATGTATTGAATGCATCAAGCCAAGAAAGTTGAGTCAACCAAAACATCGCTGGATCTTCTTTCTGCACTGAGTAGTAGCTCTAAAAAACCAAAGAACTTCAAAATCAAGGCATGTCCAAACTCCCGAGCAAATATAAATAAACCATGCACAAATTCTATGAAAGTTTAACATGAACCCAGCTGCTGCCACACAAACAAATAAGCAAAATCCCAAATTGGTGAACCAATTGCGTACCTTACATAGAGAACCTCCGACCTTAGCCTTCCAAATAGGAACTACTTGAGGGGTATCCTTGTTTTTTAGGACGAACAACAACAACTCCTGACACTTTTGATTGGTATTTTCACAGCCTTTTGTATCTGCAGACAATTAGATCGCTTACATAGTTAAACGGTACTGTTGGGAACAGAGTTAACAACATATTTGAATCAGAAGAGAACTTCTCCATTAAGAATTTAGGGGTTAAAACTGAATTATGCCAATCAATTCAAAGGAATACCCAAAGAGATTCAAGATATGTGTAGCAATATTTTTTTTCCATGGTAAAATTAGGTTATAGTTTTACCCTGAACATGAGACGGATGCAGATTAAACAGAACCGACAAACTAATGTCAAGTTAAATCTATGGTGAGCCTTTCATCCATTATGGTTTGTTAAGTACAACAAAGGTAATGTGGCATCAATTCATTTAGTTTAGAACGAATAATACCTCATACAACAGATTCTCTAAAAGATGAATTTTCGTTCAAAAATAGAATAGGAGCAAATGCAGTCGCAGTAGTTTACATGCATATAAATGAAATAATCTTACTGTATAAAGAAAAAATAATCTGTGCTAGCAGTTCAATTGGGTCCGTATTAAAACCCGTCGGATGCTCAAACTGCCCTCCTTGCAGACGGGGTTGAGATGAATTATAAAACCCACGATCAAAATCATTGAATTCACAGAACCCACAATTCAGATTTTATCAAAATATTTTACCTAATTGAAAATTCAACTAAATTTGCTACAACACTAAACAATAAAATAGACATTATGTACCTGCAATTGCAGGCCAAGATTAACAAAGGAAAAAGGGAGCGAAACAAAAGCTACCGAAACAGAATCGTTATGGCTGATAACATTCAATAAATTGAATGTCTACATTGTATTGGAGACGATTTGAATCAAGGATTTGATTAATAGAAAAAGATAATCTTATAGAGATTTTCAGTCGAGTTTATATACTCAAACTGTTGTAACAAGTACCGCCTTTCTCACGTGCTGTTTACATGGTTACATCTTACTCACACACTTTCACTCACACGGATACAATCATGACACAGTCATGCTATTACCTCCCCTCAATCTCAAGGAGGCTTAACCAACTTGAGATTGCACACACTTTCACTCGCACACAAAATATTGCAGTCAACAAATAGAAAGTGAAAAATGGTGCAGAATCTAAAAATGACAGTAGCAATAAAAGCATTTGATGCAGTAGGGGACAGCCACAGTAAATAGTAGGCATTGAGGTAGTGCGTAGCATGAACTGTTGCAGGAAAGCATGGCAGTGGCAAAAGAAACAACCACAGTACTTGGAGCAGTAGATGATGTCCTTAACATGCTATATGTACCAGAGGTTGATGTTGCAGCAGTAGATGTTGGAAATAAAAACAAAGAGGGACAACAGTAGTATACAACAACATGATTAGTTGTTGATATAGTTGGTGCAATGGTTGCTTCAGTTGTTGCAGTAAGTATACCTGTGAGATGACCCCAAGCAGCATGTGAAATCAGAAGTATGCAGGTAGTGAAACAATAGTTGATGTTGTAGTTCAGGACTGAGACAGTGCAAGTGCAATAGTAAACTGAAAGTAGGCGTGTATCATTATTAGCAGCTCTTGCACACAGAGAATAGGGATTCCGGTTCACTGAACAGTTAGCAGCAGAAAAATCAACAAAAAATCTTGCAGGAATGCCATGATGAGTAGTGACTGCATTGAACTATCCCTGGATGTTGTGCATAAAACCACACCACTGTAGCCTCAGTAGATATTATACACAACCTGTTCTGTAACATTCGCCTACCAGAATGGAGCCGAAAGCTCATTCAAATATGTAACCACCATTACTTGCTGGCAAAAGAAACTTAAGAGCTGCAACTTGAGAGAAATGTGTTGGAACACTGATTTAACACCAATATTAGGAGCCATAAGATTAGTAAACACCTTGCCGAAGCACATACAGAGATCCAATAAAAGCATACTATTGACATATCACACGAAGCACTATAATCATCTCCATACACATAAATTATAGTTGTAGCGATATAATGATGGTAAACCAACAGAATGTGCTGAGACCAACAAGAAATAATAAGAAACACAAAAACTCTTCCCTACAAAGGTGATTCCAAAAGAACTTATACAACACACTTTCTCACAGATTTCAGGATCACCATCTTCTCAACTGATTGCAGCAATTAAAACTGAAGTCAACATTTTGCACAATCAATACTACTGCATAGGAAATAATAAACACCAAAACACCAAAACATTCTCCCTCAACATGGATCCACTTGGGCAACAAACCAGAGCTGAAGCATGGTTAAACACATAAGAACTGTAGCTGATATCCATCAATCAACAACGTAAAGCAACAGTTGAAGAACCTTATTGCAGTACTTATGAAAGTACCAATTATTATGTACCGATATGAAAGATAGGAAACTGACTAGGATATGAAGTAAAAACAACAGTAAAGATAACTAAACCAGGCTACATTCAGAATTGAATGTAGACTCATCAAAGAGAACATCAACTTGTACTTATATATCTCGCTAATTTCAATCCCATAACAGCATCTTCAGTTTCATCATTAAACTCGCAAGCCAACTCACTCGTGATCTCACACATGACGAGGACTGTGCCAAAACTAACACCAATGGGATGAAATGAAAAATAAGCAATCTAAGCACATATAGTGCAGCAAATACTCACTTCATACACTCACCAATGTACATCTGCGATTTAAGAGAAGATTTTCCCCACTATCAAATGGAACAACATTAAGCTTCTCTCTAATTTAGACAATGTGTAACAGAGATAGGCATGCTCAAATCTAATAGCTCCAGGTATCAGTGCAAGTAGGACTTGATGAAAGAACTAGTTTCCACAAACCTAGTTATGATTAAAACAACTTTTGAAGATGGAATTGTCTGTTGTTGAGCTAGTGATGTAGAAGTTGAACACATGAGATTAAAACTAAAGTAATCTAAAGATAAAGTTGGAGATTACCAGCATAGACTCAGATTGCAGCTGATGAGGTAAGAGATTTCAAGCCAAAACAACCAAATTGGAAATTGAAATAACCAAGAGCTCAAACCCTGAAACTGAATTTTAGCTTCAAAATACATGCTTAATCCTCTTGAAGACGTTGCAATACTAGCATCAGGATCAAATTCAACTTCACACTAAGAACCATCAGTAATCACAACTCCATACTAGCTCCATGAAAACTTCAAATTAAACTCTATAAGCAGCAAGAATAAGATAAAGAGAACTCAAACCTTTTGAATCAGCACAACTCCAATACGAAATTCAACTCAGAAACATCATTAGAAACACAAGATTCTTCAACACCTTGTTGATGACTGCCTTGAAATAAGAATTGAGACAAACAACTTCTCAATCTTCTGCTGAATCCAATCAGTGGAACGACTTTAAGTTTTTGCCCTAACTAGACCTTGGTGTAGCGAGCTAGAACACGCTCAGACTCTCTCGGCATCAGGAATCAAGAACAGCAATCTTGATTAAGAAATTTGATTACAAAAAACAACTTAATTATGATGACAAACTTTTGTTGAAGATGAAATTGGAAGATGTTGAGGTAAGAAATCTAGATCTGAGATTTAATTCTTTCGATAGATGAATTGTAACCGCAGATTTTGATGAAGAACAACAGAGTTTTGATGGAGACAGCAGCAGAAGAAGTAAGATTAAAGAAAAATTAAGGTTTATTAGTGAAAGATGGATCGATACCCTTGAGAATTGTGATTCTCAGGTCTGATACCATGATAACATTCAATAAATTGAATGTCTACATTTTTTATTGGAGACGATTTGAATCAAGGATTTGATTAATAGAAAAAGATTATCTTACAGAGATTTTCAGTCGAGTTTATATACTCAAACTGTTGTCACAAGTACCGCCTCTCTCACGTGCTGTTTACACGGTTACATCTCACTCACACACTTTCACTCACACGGATACAATCATGACACAGTCATGCTATTAATGGCCAGCTAGGATGCCTGATTAAACTTAATTGACAATTTCAAATCAAAAAAATAAAATAAAATCCGAGAACATAGTTAAAATCCAGGAATTAACAAAATAAATTTCGGAAAACCTGGATACAATTATACCTTAGCGGTGGTGAATATGTATTATTAACTGAAGAAGAAATAAAACCTCTTAAAAGTAAAATTCTAGGGTTTCTGTATGTTTACCTTCTTCTTCGATTCCTCTCAATCGTCTTTCCGATTCAACTGCAACAACATAAATCTATTATTATAACTTACCTACATCAACAGAAAGTAGAATCACGAAAAGAAAAATAGAGAAGCAAAAATCTTGGATTTCTGCGTGAGAGAAGAAAAGGCATCTTTCCATATAAAATCTTCTGAAAGAAAAAGATGCTTATATATGACACAGATACATTACACCCATTCTGTATTTCGTGCACCCATATCGGTCCACGTGACATTATCCAAAATTTCCCAGCCGTCCAATGACTACTCCATCTGGAGCTTCCCGACCTTCGGATCGGGTCTATATTAAACGTCGTCCGTCTGATAGCTTTTGTCATCAAGGAGACAAATATCATACCTTTTTATAACAATGATATTTTTTTCTTCAAACTATCAAATATATCATTTATTTTTTATAATCATAAGAGCATCTCCAATAGCGGGGTTAAAAGTCCTACGTGGAAACTTTTTTAAGACCCTTATTTAGGAGGATCTGCATATATCCTAAAAATAGGATCCCATGACTAATAAACCTTCTCCAATATTATAGAGGTTTGACCCTTAGAAAACCTTATATGATGAAATCTTAACCGTTTGATTGTATTTTAATTAATTATTAAAAATTAAAAAATATGACATGGAGGTCATTCCGAAGGTCAAGATAAGACTTTCTTCAAAACCTTTAAAATTAGTATTTCATCTCTCCTGTTTTGTAGGACCTACTGTTGGAGATGGATTTAGTTAAAATGAAGGTCTAAAATCCTATGTGTCATTAAAAAATAAATCTTCCACCTTCTATTGGAGATGCTAAAATCTAATATAAACTCAATCCAAAATTTTAAATGGTATCACTATATAAGGAAAAAAATATACTCAATATCTTTCATATTAATCATCATTCCCTTTTAAATAAAAATATTTATAGACAAAAAATTCCTAATAAAGCTTTTAATTATGGATTCCATAATAAAACCAAAATATATTTCTTTTTATTTTCTTAAAACATTTCCCCAAATAATAATATTACCCATTTATATTTTTTAATATATTATTTTTAATTTTAGTAATAATATAACATTTAATAGGGTTAGTCATGACATTTCTGACGACCCTTAATATCTTAATTTTGTCAATTAGGATAGTTAAAAAAAGACGTAGGGAGTATCATTTTTGCCTTGTATTTGTAAATATTTTGGGGAATCACGGTAATTTTTGGTTAAGCAAATCTTTCGTAAGAAAAACATTCTTTCATGTTTTACCCTTGGTTAAGCAAATATTTTGGTGAATCACTTTAATCTCTTTGCCTTCCCATCTCAAAAATTATCATTATTTCCGGTTTCTTTATTCCTGTAAAATTAATAGAAAATTCTATTGTTATATCAAATGATTTCAAGATTAAGATGATTTCTTACGTGATTTGTAGATTTTTTGGTTTAATTGGTTACAACATGCTAAACCAAAAACTAGAATCATACACACTTAAGGTTTTGATTAGAATCATCAATCATGCATCCGTAACAAACAACAGCAGAAAAAAAAATCATATAAATCTGGATTCCATAAATTGTGATACCAATTTTTTTTTTAAAACAAAACAAAACCCAGATCTAACTGCCAAACTCTAAGTACAAGAGTCCACCTATTTTTCCAAGGTCTTACATATTTAAGGAAACCTGTCTGAGCCTCCCATTTAATTTTATTTCTTTACGAATGTTGGGAAGAATTGAGATGAGATACTATAAAGGAAGAGAAGAGAAGAAACAGAGAGGAATGGAGAAAAAAACAAATCAAAATCTACTCTCTCATCAAGGTCATTAACTACTGTGACAAAGTTATTGCCAGAAAAACTCAATGGGTATATGATAAGTGCATATTTTATATATTTTTAGTGTCCATTCCATGCTACTATTTGCTATATATTCTTGCGAATTATTGTATATTACTCTTGTTTTCTCTTATTTATGTTTTATTAGGTGAATCATCCAAAAGAAGCGAATTGGCACTTAATTGTGCAATAAAAGAAGTTAGCCGCAAGCGGAAAAGGGCCAAAGACCAAGTGGAACTCTTTCAAACCTAGGAGTCCTTGATATCATCTCAAAGAGAACGAAAAGACGACGCCAACGGCGAAAGAACGCAGTCGTTCCGACGTCGTATGAAGATTTTACGGGTGTTTGAAGCAAGTCAAAGTGCGCGAAGATGTCGCAACACAGAATTTATGAAGGCACCTGCCTGAATTACTCAAGGAAGCCAATAAAATGAACTGAACTGTCAGTCTTACATGGGGCTACCACAATCATCTTATTCCTTACCATTCAGGCGACCGGTTAAGGGAACTGAGGTTACTGCCATTGGCAGTTGACGGAGATGTTGCTGTTCATAAAGTCAGTGAAGGATGGTGATCGATGGAGTTCAATTTAAAGCAAAACAAGGAGCAGCTCAGGGTTTGATGCTGTGGTTGCGATGGAGGAGATGCTGCATTGGCAGTGATGCTGTCGAGAAGCAATGGAGGAGTTGGCTGGTTCATGGATTTGAGCTCGAGTGGCTGGTGATAGAGCTCGGGAAGATCATTGGGTTTCTGACTGGAGTTGAAAGAATCGATTAAAGTTGTTGCTGGTGATCATCATCAGCAATGAGGCATTAATATCTATTCTCGAGCTCAGTTGAAGAATGTAGTGTTGTAGGTGTTGTTTAGAAGTGACAATGGTTTGCTGCCAGAGATTAATGATGCTGCAGGAGATCGGAACTCGAGCGGGGATTCAAATTGAGTTGAGCTGGTGAGGGCAAAGAACGATGATGGCAGTGACGAGACTGAATGATGGACAGCAGAGACGAGCTTTGGTGCTGTACAGAGTTTAGCCGAGATCGATGAAGGAAGGAGATGGACAGAAAGGAAACTGAGTTACTGAGATGGGTATTGCTGCATTAGCAGTGATGACGGAACAATGGCAGTGAGAAGATGAAGCTGAGTTTGAGCTTGAGTTGGAGAGAGAGTGCAAGGAACTCTAAGCTGAGATGTGGATACGAAGAAGATATAATGGTGCTACTTTAAGATGCAAAAGTTGCTGCTTAGTACAACGGAGATGGAGTCTTGACAAATTCAGATGGTTTTCACGGAGGGCCTGGTATAAGTGAGTTGTTGCCGGAAAAGAAACAAAATCCAGGGAAGAAAAATACTCACTGATAGACATGAATTGAAATCCCGTAACTTTGAATATCTGTCCGTGAATCTGACGAGAGGGAGAGTTCTTTGAGAATGACATTTTATGGGGGAGAGTTCTTAATTGAACCTGTGCTTAATTGTCAAATCTTTGTGGGGAGTGCGGTTGTGGAATATTGTAAGAGTTTTCTTGTATCTTTATAAACTCCTTGATGAATACACTAAGTTTCGACTATGTGAAATCATCAAAACAAGTTGGTATGTTGTTCACTTTTGGTCATGAAGTATCTCTATGAAAATTTCATGAGGATCCCACTAGTTTTCGTACCTTTGCCAATTTATATTGACAAAAAGGGGAGAATTAATGTGTAGTTCACACTACAAATACATATGGTTTACGGATCATTATGTAAGGGGGAGTGGTTTTCGTTGTGAGATGAAGTATTGACTAAGGGGGAGTGATACATATCACTGTAGTATTGTTGTCAAAGTTGTGATACAATTGGACTTTGATGCTGTGTAATAATACTATGACACTGTATAACAATAATTGAGAGCTAACTGTTTTCTCATTGTTATAGATACGGATCTTCAACAACTATGATGCTGAGTTGAACACATTTAGAATCATTGGAGTACTTGGAAGTGACGAAGATTTCAAGTAATGTTGAAGAACCAAGGAGATCAAGCATTTGGATGAGAAGCTACAAAGTTTATTTATTTTTTAATCCATATGTATTGATAGTTTTGTCACTAAAATTGACAAAGGGGGAGATTGTTAGAGCACTGCTCGGTCGAACTCGCAAGCATTGCTATCTCAAGCTTGTTTGTCAATGTTAGTGATCAAAACTATAAGTATTGATTTCTAGTCTACTTATAGTGATGTCTCGGACTAGAATAGATTGTGTAGTTGAGCATTAGACTTCACGGCGTTCATCAATTGAAGACGAATAACTACTAAGGAGAGCTTGTGGAACTTCATCAACAAAATATATGTGGAGACTAAAACTCATCTATCACTTGGAAAGTCTATTTCTACTCTATATCCTTTATTGAGACAAAAGTCGTATTACTATATAGTATTCGATTATGCACATTTGAGATTTTGAGTTGAGTTTAACTCGCTTACATATTTCTCAAAATATGTGTTGGTAAGCTTTCGCTTTAACCAAGTTCATCTTATATTTTTGACGAAAGTCAAAAGATGATCATGTGAAAATCGCCGAGTAACATCTTACATGGTTTGTGTGATACAATCATTTGGTGTAGACTTGGAATGTTTCGTTATGATTATTTCAATATCTTGAAAATTGCTTTGATTCTAATATTGTATGAAAACGGCTATTGTCATCATCTAAGAAAGTTTCAATGATTAAAATAGAGTTTAGAACTATTGGATTATGAACATAGTATGCATTCTAGCATGTATGTGATCCATGACCGGAACTAGAGTATGCATACCCGTATGCGTACTTGTAGTTGTGGAATTCCGGGTACCAAGTACACATACCGGTATGCGTACTTGCGTAAGGTATAAGTCCGGGAATTTTTACTGGGTTTTGGAAGTGTACTAAGGTATGGGTACCCGTTCGCATACTGGCGAACCCAAACTCAGACCGGCTACTTAGGTATGCGTACCCGTATGCATACTTGAGTGGTTAAAGTTCTAAAATCAGTTTGCTCATGAACTAATACATTTATATATTAAGGAATGCATTCTTTGCAAACCGTGGCTATAATGTTCATGAATTGATTCGAGTGAATCAAACCGATTTTGCTTTAATTATGATCTTGTATACTTCTATGAGAATATAGCAATTAAAAAACTCTATAACTAGTTTCATTTGAGTCATTTGAACTAGTTGTGGTTAAGATGAATAAGGCTGATATGAGAGTGTTCATATAACTAACCTCGGTTAACTACTGTTGAGCCAACATGATGTACACGTTTAGGTACGGTTACTCAAACCTAAATGAGGGTACATTTTATTTGTGTATAACAAGCTAAGTTCGATCTAACGGTTGAAAGATATTAGCTTGAGTCTAATCAGGTTTTCATCTAACGGTGAATATTTAATGCTTTGTTACCAAGGTAACTTACATTGCAAACCCTGATTTGAAAACTATATAAGGGAGAACTCTAGCAACTTGGAAACCTAATCCCCACACCTCCTATGGGATACTAGTTGCGACTAGAGTCGATTCTCCTTTAACCTTAGGTTTTCACGAAACCCTGTAGGTTAACGACTTAAAGACTTCATTGGGATTGTGAAGCCATACCCAACTATTTTCTCTGTAGTTGCGTGTTCTGATCTTGCATTGTTCTATCGTATTGAGTACTATCTTCTCTAAGATTTGCTCGAGATTGATTCTCCGATAGGCAAGATAAAAAGTAGTCACAAACATCTTCATCTCATCGTTTGTGATTCCACAATATCTTGTTTCGCTACCATACGATTAAGATTATTGTGAGGTGATTGATAATACTAGGCTGTTCTTCGGGAATATAAGTCCGGTTTATCAATTGGTTCCTGTGCACCTTGATTTATCAACGTAGGTATTTATGAGGGAGACATATTTATCTATTCCAATAGACTTTTCTGTGTGAGACAGATTTGTTTATAAAGTCTTCGTCTTTGGGTCGTAGCAACTCTTGGTTGTGGGTGAGATCAGCTAAGGGAATCAAGTGCGTAGAATCCTGCTGGGGTTCAGACACGTAAGGAGCGCAACTGTACCTTGATCAGTGTGAGATGTATTAGGGCTCAACTACATTCCAGTCTGAAGTTCATTGGTAGTAGGCTAGTATCTGTAGCGGCTTAATACAGTGTGGTGTTCAAAGCTGGACTAGGTCCCGGGGTTTTTCTGCAAATCTGAACCTAGATCTACAAATTTTAAATATTAGTTGTGGAAAAACACATAGGGTTGTGTTTCTTTTATGTTTCTTCGAACTCATTTGAAATAAGTTGGTTTTTGTGTCGTTTGTAAGTATGAGCAGTACTTGCATTTAGACGAGAGATAGTGTTATCTCTATAAGGTGGGGAGTTTTTGCAGACCAGAGGGATGGTTTGATTTTCGAGGACGAAAATGTATAAGGTGAGGAGAATGTAAAGACCCTCAAGCTTAGCCGCTAAGGACTCGATTAGTTTAACACGAACGTTAATTAATAGAAATTAATCTAACAACGATTTAGATACGAAACTAGTATCGTTAGATAGATCTCGAAAAGTTATGCGAAATGGGCTACTCGAACATGTCATTCGGATACCAGACGAAGAAGAAATCATCAAATATTATTTTTTTGCAGTGGAACGACCTGGCTAGAAGGACAAAAATAGACTTTTTGCAGTGGACCAACCTGGCTGCCCATATCCAAGTTATGGGTGCCTTTATCATTTTTTGTTGGTCTTATATAACCAAACAGAGAAGATATTCATTCTCATTTCTTCTTCTTCATTCTTCTCTTTCCTTCTTCTCATGTTCTTCTTCCCTGCGAGTGTTTGAGAGATCAAACGGGAGTTTTGTGATCGGTAGGAGGTGTAGAAGATCATGGAGTTACTGATAGTGATGGTGTTTTCGTTTGCTGTTGATTCAGACTCGAAGGAGAAAGTAACTTAGGAGTTAGGGTTTCTGAGTTTTGGTATTGATTGAAGATTCTTGAGATTTGAGGATGGAATCAAGTAATTAAGAGAGGTTTCTGTTTAAATTGAAGTCGTGAAGTTGTTTTGAGGATGAGTAAATGAATAAGGGTTTCTCAAGATAAACGGGAAGTTCGATTTAGGGATGTTTAAGAAGGATTTAAGTTTGGTTTTCACTGAATGAGGAACGGGGTGAAGTTAATTAGATGTTGGAGCTTTAATTTCAGTTTAATTGTGAATTTGAGAATTAGGGTTTGTCCTATTAAAAAGACGAGGGTACCCAAATATACCTCAATCTAAAACTTTTCCACCTATAAATCCTTTCTCCGAAAGTGATTGTCTATGGACTGAGTCGAGACAATACAACTAATCGGTTCACACTTCGTGTGATCGTCTATGAATACGAGATCGAGACAATACGACAACAAGATAACTTGTGTGATTGACTATGGATACAAGATCGAGACAATACAAAAACGAAGTATGTTTACTTGGTAATAGGTTCGGACTTAACCAAACATACTAGGACTGCTATCAAGTAAATAGGAATTAACGTTTGTGTATTTTACTTCTAATTATAATAAAACAATTATAATTGCGGAAATAGAAAAGTAAAAGACACAGCAAGATTTTGTTAACGAGGAAACCGCAAATGAAGAAAAACCCCGGGACCTTGTCAAGAATTGAATACTCTCAGGATTAAGCCGTTATACAAAATCTAAACCAACTTCGTATAGTTGAGACCAAGCAACTAAACCTATAGTTCACCTAGTTCCGTCTGTATCCCTGCGCCTCCAACTTGATATAAGTCACGCACTTGGAACAATTTCTTTTGTTCGTATTCCAAACAGTAGGAACAACAAATCTGTTCGGTAACAACTCTTTTCAAACAAGTGATATGAGTTTGACAAAAGGCTCTTCCATTTATCCCAATAAACTCCTTTGCCAGGTTCTTAGACCTATCCAGTAACAACAACCAAAGTAATTGTCAAGACTTTGCAATCAATACTTCGAATCACAAAGAAACGTATTGATGTCGATCTACTCAACTAATCAATCAAGGTTATCACAAAGATAAACCGATTATGGTTGGATCCCCAGCCGATCAAGTTTTGTGCACCCCAAAGATTATGAACCCGAATCAGAAATCTTCTCCGTCGTCAAATCTTCAATAAACACCTGCACACAATCAACTTGAATCTCTTGTGATCAATCACACACAGAACGGAGTCTGTTAACAATGGATTATCACAAGACGTCTTTAGATCTACAAACAGTCTAAAGATCCCCGTCGAAACTTCGATCTAGTTTGAGTGAATCTTATATCAGAAGAGAATATTCTCAAGCATAAAAAAACTAGGTGCAATCAAAGTTCAACAACCGTTAGTCAATCAAATCAATTGAAAACTAATAATAAACTGCAATTATCTAGTTTCCCACCAACGGTACTCGTAGAGCTTCCCAATCCGAAAGAAGTCTTTAAAACGAGCGGTCGTAAGAGATTTCGCCTAATTAGGGTACTTTCCTCTCCGAATAGACGGCTCCACCAGTAACAACACAACTAGGTAGTTTTGCTGGCTCTGAGGATTAGTTTGCTCGAAATGCAAACTTCAATATTTATAGACCAAGGAAGTTTGGACACCAAGGAATTTCAAAAACCGAAAATATTCTCAAGATATGCAATATATTTCCAAATTCGGTTTTCATAATTCCTGGAAATGCTATGTCCAAATATTGACAGAAATCTCAGTAGAAAATCTCCAATTAGTAAATGCACATTACCAATTTTTATTTTCTAAAGATATGCATTTTAATTGTTAGGATCGGTTCCCCAATGTTTAGAGGTTGTCATACCAATTACAGTAAATCGATCATACCATCTCAGGTGATTACTTAAGATCGGTTTCACTAATAATAAAAGTCATACCAATACAAAAGTCAGGCCTTGTGAATAGTTTTACCAAGATACATAAACAAGTTATGAGCGGTTATACTAAACACACATATTGGTAATCCAACGATTTGCAATGAATACCAATACCAATAAGCCTAGTGATTTCCCTTTCGATTCATAACACAAGTTTATGAATTGTACTTCCTTTAAACGAATGTAAAAATATTGTTTCCTAGGACAAAATCTTCACCCATACCCATACATAATCACAATAGCATTCATACGATTATGTCGATGTCTTATATACGAAGTTCAAAAGATAGACGTTATACTTCGTATCGTAATTCCTTAATACTATGTCTAACTAGAGTATAATCATTCACAGCTTCGCAGTTATGTTTTCAATATGCACGACTTGAAAGATACGTTAGGAATGAAACAGTTCAAGTTAAATATTACTAACCTAAAGTGGAAGGATGATGTCGTCGTTGTAGTTCTTTACTTCTTCACATTCTTCAAGTCTTCACGTAATACTTGTAAGTCTCATATCCTAGTAACTTTCTAGCTAACCTATACGAAGTTGACTCTAGTAAATAATCAAGCGAATCTTTAAATGAGTTTTGATTCACTAAAATATGACAACCAAACTTGACATACCTACGCTTGGTGGGTTCAACCGAGCTATGCTCTAACACCTTTTTTTTCCCCAAATCTTTAAATTAGGGTTCTTGAGTCTCAACTAAATATAAAGAAGATGTAATTGAAGGTTAAGAAGAAAATTAAAGGATGGGTCTGTTAGAATTAAAGTTTTGGTTGATGTTCTAAGTTGAATTAGAGGAAAAAAGATTTGGGAATTGAATTAAGGTTTAGTTGAAAACTGATAATGATGGATGGACTGAATTGAAGCAAGGTGAAGAGTTAAAAAGCGGGGGTCTAACAACCTCACCCAATATTTCGCTTAGCAATCTGTATGGACTAACTCCAATTTACTTTTAAGAGAATCAACTAGACAGTCAGACTCAATCTTAATGAAAAGTATATCAAGGAGTTATATCTCAATTTCTCGATTCAATCCTCACTCAAACAAATAGAAATCTGCGAGCCTGATTGAATACAAGAGAAATAATTTGAACGGTACCAAAGACCAATGTTCAAGGATCAATCAATTTCAATCAACAACCAAAGGTTGGATTTACCAATTGATCGATTCAACGCACAACCTGTGATATTTCAATTATATAACAAAATATAATGCGGAAAAGAAATAACACAGACAGCATAAGTTTTGTTAACGAGGAAACCGCAAATGCAGAAAAACCCCAGGACCTAGTCCAGATTGAACACACACTGTATTAATCCGCTATAGACACTAGCCTACTACAAACTAACTTCGGCCTGGACTGTAGTTGAACCCCAATAAATCTCCTTACATCTCTGATCCCAGCAGAATACTACGCACTTGATTCCCTTAGTTGATCTCACCCACAACTAAGAGTTGCTACGGCCCAAAGTCGAAGACTTTAATAAACAAATCTGTCTCGCACAGAAAAGTCTACCCGAATAGATAAATCTGTCTCCCACATAAATACCTACGAGTTTTGTTCCGTCTTTTGATAAATCAAGGTGAACAGGAACCAGATGATATACCGGACTTATATTCCCGAAGAACAGCCTAGAAATATCAATCACCTCACAATAATCTTAATCGACTAGCGAAACAAGATATTATGGAATCACAAACGATGAGACAAAGGTGTTTATGACTACTTTTCTATCTTTCCTATCGGAGATATAAATCTCAAGCCAATCTTACGATTGTACTCAATCACGATAGAACCATCAAGATCAGATCATGCAACTACAGAGAAAATAGTTGGGTCTGGCTTCACAATCCCAATGAAGTCTTTAAGTCGTTAACCTACATGGTCTCGATAGAAACCTAAGGTTAAAGGAGAATCGACTCTAGCTTACACAACTAGTATAACACAAGAGGTGTGGGGATTAGGTTTCCCAGTTACTAGAGTTCTCCTTTATATAGTCTCCAAATCAGGGTTTGCAATCTAAGTTACCTTGGTAACAAAGCATTCAATATTCACCGTTAGATGAAAACCTGATTAGATTCAAGTTAATATCTTTCAACCGTTAGATCGAACTTAGCTTGTTATACACAAATGAAATTGAAAAGACGAGGGTACCCAGATATACCTCAATCTAAAACTTTTCCACCTATAAGTCCTTTCGATGAAAGTGATTGTCTATGGACCGAGTCGAGACAATACAACTAATCGGTTCACACTTTGTGTGATCGTCTATGGATACGAGATCGAGACAATACGACAACAAGATAACTTGCGTTATTGACTATGGATACAAGATCGAGACAATACAACAACGAAGTATGTTTACTTGATAATAGGTTCGGACTTAACCAAACACAATAGGATTAATATCAAGTAAATAGGAATTAATGTTTGTGTATTTTACTTCTAATTATAATAAAACAATTATAATTGCGGAAATAGAAAAGTAAAAGACACAGCAAGATTTTGTTAACGAGGAAACCGCAAATGCATAAAACCCCGGGACCTTGTCCAGAATTGAATACTCTCAAGATTAAGCCGCTATACAAAATCAAACCAACTTCGTATAGTTGAGACCAAACAACTAAACCTATAGTTCACCTAGTTCCGTCTGTATCCCTGCGCCTCCAACTTGTTAATAAGTCACACACTTGGAACAATTCCTTTGGTTCGTATTCCCAACAGTAAAGGAACAACAAATCTGTTTGGTAACAACTCTTTTCAACTAAGTGATATGAGTTCGACAAAAGGCTCTTCCGTTTATCTCAATAAACTCCTTCGTCAGGTCCTTAGATCTATCCAATAACAACTACTAAAGTAATTGTCCAGATTTTGCCATCAAAACTTTGAATCACAAAGAATTGTATTGATGCCGATCTACTCAACTAATCAATCCAATCAATCACAAATATAAACCGTTTATAGTTGGATCCTCTTTAACCGAAACAAGTATTGTGCACACCAAAGATTATGAACCCAAATCATAAATCTTCTTCATCTTCAAATCTTCTTAGATCTTCAATAAACACCTGCACACAATCAACTTGAATCTCTTGTGATCAATCACGCATAGAACGGAGTCTGTTAACAATGGATTATCACAAGACGTCTTTAGATCTACAAACAGTCTAAAGATCCTTATCGAAACTTCGATCTAGTTTGAGTGGATCTTATATCAGAAGAGAAGATTCTCAAGCATAAACAAACTAGGTGCAATCAAAGTTCAACAACAGTTAGTCAATCAAATCAATCGAAAACTAATAATAAACCGAAATTATCTAGAAAATCTCTAATTAGTAAATGCACATTACTAACCAAATATAAAATTAAAAACCTTAATTAAAAGATTCTCAATTTATTTTCGATCTGGGATTTTTCCTTTTGCTATTAAGGAATATCTTTGAACAATAAAAGATAAGCGTTACTGCACATGTTCAAAGTATGTCGACATCTTTACTTTGTAAGTCCTCTTTCATACTTACAATCTTGGAATCGATTTTCCACACTTCCAAACAAGTTTAGAATTGGTTCATCTGACTTCAAAGAACTATGTGATTGATTATCCTATCAAATCGCCAATCATGGGTTTAAACGTTCTACCCAAACAAGTTGCGGTTCTACCTTCAATGTGGGTACTAGAATTAGTCACGCTAGTTAACAAAACTTAGTTGACTAGGTACTAGGATCGGTTCCCACATATATATGGTATCTAACTTGTATTTGTTGCACATGTCCATAGGATCGGTTCCCAATATCTAAAAACATGTTGCACATGTTCATAGGATCGGTTCCCAATATCTAGAAACTTGTTGCACCACTTACAAGGATCGATTCCCCTTTGTGATCGGTTGCACCTCTTACTAGGATCTGTTCCCCTTTGCCTAGAGTTGGTCATACCAATAACACTAAATCGATCATACCATCTTAGGTGATTACTTAAGATCGGTTTCACTAATAAAAGTCATACCAATACAAAAGTCAGGCCTTGTTAATAGTTTACCAAGAACATGACCAAGTCATGAGCGGTTATACTGATCACACATATTGGTAGTTCAAAAGATTTGCAATGAATAACAATACCAATAATCCTAGCGATTTCCCTTTCGATTTACAAAACAAGTTCATGAATTTACTTCCTTTAAACGAATGTAAAACATTGTTTCCTAGGATGAAATCTTCACCTCATACCCATACATAATCACAATAGCATTCAAACGATTATGTCGATGTCTTATATACGAAGTTCAAAAGATAAGCGTTATACTTCGTATTGTATTCCTTAATACTATGTCTAACTAGAGTATAATCATTCATGGCTTCGCAGTTATGTTTTCAATATGCACTACTTTAAAGATACATTAGGGAATGAAACAGTTCAAGTCAAATATTTCTAACCTCAAGTGGAAGGATGATGTCGTCGTTGTAGCTCCTTACTTTTTCACATTTTTCAAGTCTTCACGTAATACTTGTAATGTCTCATATCCTAATACTTTCAAGCTAACCTACACGAAGTTGACTCTAGTATATAATCAAGCGACTCTTTAAATGAGTTTTGATTCACAAAATATATGACAACCAAACTTGACATACCAACGCTTGGTGGGTTCAACCGAGCTATGCTCTAACAATCTCCCCCTTTGTAAATTTTAGTGACAAAACTCTAATATCATATGGATAAACAAATTACAAGAATTCATTACACATACGCTTGATTCCCAAATTCAGCAGCACTATAACCTGTATACATTCAATCCATAAATGTCGATGTGTACATTATAATAACAAAGCTAATACTCCCCTTAAAGGAAAGATAGGTAGATTTTGCAATCCGCACGTCTTTGTTATTCCCTTTGTAGTCCATATAACTACAAGTATCAATATGATATGCTACTCCCCCTTAGTTTATGCTTTACTTTTTCGTTAGATAAAACGTTTAAGCACCTTGTCCTTTCCCTTAGTGATAACAATCAATATAAATCAATACCAATATCACTTGTTTACTCCATATATTTCTCCCCTTTTTTGTCACAAAATGACAAAGGTACGAGCAAATAAAAGACAAACCGAAAGTATCTTACAAATCTTACAAGACTTGCAACCTATAAGAGTTAAGCACGAGGGTTCCACACACCATTTTTGATAACCAATATCAAAACCGAAACTACAAAGTAATTTTGTCTTGATATGTTACCAAGGAAACAATTGCCCGAAGCAATTTTCCCTAATAGTTTAGCAAACCAAAAAAAACGACTAAACACCTTAGTTCCTTTGCTAAACCGATTGTACAAATACAATCGCTTGTTCGATAATACCAAAATAAAGATAACTCTATTTTTCTCATCAGGTTCTAATTATCCATATAACTTAGACCTTTCACTTTTAAACAAGACAAGTACTAGGTTAGTTAACTAGCATTTCTTGTTAAGGCATTCGATTAGACTTGAATAACCGAAACGTCCACTTTGATAAGTCTAACTAAGATCAGAATTAACTTAGTTTCTCTTATCCGGAATCGAATTGGACTAAACAATTCATCCCGAAAACCTTTTGTTTTGTTAAGCCATAAACAATTCATACAAACCAAATAAATCAACTTGCATAATTATTTACCTCAACCGGAAGCAATTGAAACAACATAGACATTAAAGCACCGCAATTGCAGCCTAAACGATTGATACCAAACAATAAAACAAGATAACAATATTTTTCTTAACATGAAACAATTGAATCACACACACATCCATACACAAATAATGGAATAAATATCAATTGTACCGAAATTTTGTTAAGCAAAAGCAATAAATATTATGCAATAAAATCGGGCTTTTCTTAAACAGGAAAACGATTAACTAACAAAGTCGTTACCTCAAATTTCGCATCCTCTTCTCCAATAATGTTTGCATCTTCTTTCCAGGGAGAATTGATACTGAAATATCATTATGTTTTCATCCTCTTACAAGATAAAAGAACAACAACAACCAACCTTTACCAGAGAAAGGTTGAAAACCGGTTTTAACTTATGCAATGCAAAAGTTGAAACCTCGAAACACATATGCTTTTATGCTAAACCAAACGATTCAACATATTGTGACTTTTTCACATATTGTTTCAATCAGAACCCCTCATGATCCTTTGATAAAGCCTACCAACATGGGCTAGAACTTAATCCTGCTAAACCAAAAAGTCACCCAAACCATAAGGGTTCACAACATATGAGATCGAATAATAAGGTCAAGAAAACCAAAATCAAACATCCCATAAACATACATAACAATAAGATAAAGCATTCAAGCACAGGCTATGTAAACAAAAACTATCACAGGAAAAATTATAAACCAATAATTTTATTCAAAAATAGATAGTTTTATTCACAATAGACCTAATACAATTATTGAAAGAAATCAAAAATTGATGTCTATTTTCTCTCTAATCTCAATTCTTGTGACGATTGCTTTCAAAAACTGGATTAAAATTCTTCTGAGCACTTCCCTTTTCAGTAGACAATTTGTTCATCTCAAACAGTTGAGAATGAAGATTAGCTAGTACTTCTTTTGAATCCTTTATCATCAGCTCATGATATCTAATGCAACTTTTAACAGTAAGAATCTGTTTTCTTATAGAATCTTGAGAACTATCATGAAGAGAAACATCATGAGTTTAAGTCATAACTGATGCACAGAGTGCTAAATCATCAAGAGATGACTCTTCTTTTACCGATTTCTCCATTGGAATAAAATAGTCTTCTTTCGGACATTAAGAAGATATATAAGATGGGAGAAAATCAAGGAATAATTTGGTTTATGGAAACCGAAACTATTTTTCCCAAAAATAAAAGATATCTATTAATTTTCACTAAAGAAACAAACATGAACATCTTTCCCAGATTTATGCTTCCTCACAATCAAAATTTTGGGCAACAAGTGAGGATGCATATTTCAACACAATCAGTGTGTGTTGAGGTGAGAATTATTCTCACCATAGTTAACAAAGACATCCTTAGGATGACTTATAAACACAATAGACTGTGTTTCCTTTTGTTCTTTCTTTCTCTTGTAATTGCAAGAGTTTGCAATTTCCTTTTGAGATCTCATAAACTTACCAGTTTTCTTTATCCCCGTGCGAAGTGCTTTGATAAGTTTATTCCCAAGGAAGATTGCGGTGTGATTATTTCTTCCACATGGAGAACTTATCATGTTATCAGAAAAACTAGTTTTTGATTCTCTTGGTTTTTCACCCAATTTTTCTTGTTTAGATTTTACCATACAAGTTTTATTTGAAAGGAAATTCAAAAGGTTTTCAAGTACCAGGCTTAACCTTTTATTTTGTTTCCAACTCAAGTTTTTCTAGGAGTTGATTAGACTCGCAGAATTCATCACTGTTAGAGTTGGCAAGAAGTGCATTACAGTTAGACATTCCTTTATTTGATTCTCTTCTGGAATATCATCAAGAGTAGAGACATACGCCTTGCTGCACTTCTGAGATCTTCTGCTGGCACAATGTTTTGCCATATGTCCGAATTTACTGCACTTGAAGCATTGTACTTCTTCATTACCCTTTTTATGACAAAAAGATAATGTATCAGGATCACGTTTATCATTAGATAAGATGTCCTTAATTCGTTGCGCTAGAAGCACAATTATTGAGTCAAGCTCTTTTTCAGTAGGTACCTTGTTCTCCTGGCAACGTTTCTCAGTTTGATTCTTCAGCAGAAATTCTCTATCAAAGATCTTTAACTTTCCTACAAGAGAGCTTCGAGAAAGTATAGATAGATCATTTGCTTCTATTATGGCATGTTTCTTAGACTCGTATCTGGATGGTAACGATCTGAGAATTTCGCATACTATTTCCTTTTCAGGTATAGTCTTTCCAAGTAAGAAAGAAGCATTGACAATCTCAGAAAGTTTAATGTTAAACTCCTAAAAGGTATCGTTATCATCCATTTTAAGGTATTCCCATTCAGATGAAAGGGACAAAAATCACGCTTCTTTTTCGGAATCATTTCCTTCGAATACGGTCTCAAGAGTATCCGATGCCTACTTAGAAGTTTCACATGACAGAACATGATGACGAAGATCGTCACTTACTGCATGTATGATGGCATTTAGACCATCAGAGTTCTGCTTTGCAAGGGATCTTTCTTAAAAACTATAGAATGTAAGGCATTTAAACTCTGCTTCTGGATATTCTACTTTTGGTCTTTCATATCTGTCTTCGATTAATAGCCAAGTATTAAAATCTTGGGATTGAAGAAAGGTTCTCATAGCAGCTTTCCAAATTGGGTAATTCATCCAATTAAATCTTGGTGGTACGTTAACTGAATCATTCATAAGATTCATTTTCTTATAGGTTGGATCGCACCAAACACAGATTGTTAGATCTTTTCGTGTTTGCCTGCTCTTATACCAATTGAAAAGACGAGGGTACCCAAATATACCTCAATCTAAAACTTTTCCACCTATAAGTCCTTTCTCCAAAAATGATTGTCTATAGACCGAGTCGAGACAATACAACTAATCGGTTCACACTTCGTGTGATCGTCTATGGATACGAGATCGAGATAATACGACAACAAGATAACTTGCGTGATTGACTATGGATAAAAGATCGAGATAATACAACAACGAAGTATGTTTACTTGATAAATGGTTCAGACTTAACCAAACACAATAGGATTACTATCAAGTAAATAGGAATTAACGTTTGTGTATTTTACTTCTAATTATAATAAAAAAATTATAATTGCGGAAATAGAAAAGTAAAAGACACAGCAAGATTTTGTTAATGAGGAAACCGAAAATGCATAAAAACCCCGGGACCTTGTCCAGAATTTATTACTCTCAGGATTAAGCCGCTATACAAAATCAAACCAACTTCATATAGTTGAGACCAAGCAACTAAACCTATAGTTCACCTAGTTCCGTCTGTATCCCTGCGCCTCTAACTTGTTAATAAGTCACGCACTTGGAACAATTCCTTTGGTTCGTATTCCAAACAGTAAAGGAACAACAAATCTGTTTGGTAACAACTCTTTTCAACCAAGTGATATGAGTTCGACAAAAGGATCTTCCGTTTATCTCAATAAACTCCTTTGTCAGGTCCTTAGATCTATCCAATAACAACTACCAAAGTAATTGTCCAGATTTTGCAATCAATACTTTGAATCACAAAGAATTGTATTGATGCCGATCTACTCAACTAATCAATCCAACCTATCACAAAGATAAACCAATTATAGTTGGATCCTCTTTAACCGAAACAAGTATTGTGCACACCAAAGATTATGAACCAAAATCAGAAATCTTCTTCGTCTTCAAATCTTCTTAGATCTTCAATAAACACCTGCACACAATCAACTTGAATCTCTTGTGATCAATCACGCACAGAATGGAGTCTGTTAATAATGGATTATCACAAGACGTCTTTAGATCTACAAGTAGTCTAAAGATCCCCGTCGAAACTTCGATCTAGTTTGAGTGAATCTTATATCGGAAGAGAAGATTCTTAAGCATAAACAAACTAGGTGCAATCAAAGTTCAACAACCGTTAGTCAATCAAATCAATCGAAAACTAATAATAAACCGCAATTATCTAGTTTCCCACCAACGGTACTAATAGATCTTCTCAATCCTAAAGAAGTCTTTAAACTGAGCGGTCGTAAGAGATTTCGCCGAATTAGGTTACTTTCCTCTCCGAATAGGCGGCTCCACCATTAACAACACAACTAGGTAGTTTTGCTGGCTCGGAGGATTAGTTTGCTCGAAATGCAAACTTTGATATTTATAGACCAAGGAAGTTTGGACACCAAGGAATTTCAAAAACCGAAAATATTCTCAAGATATGCAATATATTCCAAATTCGGTTTCCATAATTCCTGGAAATGCTTTGTCCAAATAATGACCGAAATCTCAGTAGAAAATCTCCAATTAGTAAATGCACATTACTAAAAAAAAATTCCAAATATAAAATTAAAAACCTTAATTAAAAGATTCTCAATTTATTTTCGATCTGGAATTTTTCCTTTAGCTATTAAGGAATATCTTTGAACAATAAAAGATAAGCGTTACTGCACATGTTCAAAGTATGTCGACATCTTTACTTTGTAAGTCCTCTTTCATACTTACAATCTTGGAATCGGTTTTCCACACTTCCAAACAAGTTTAGAATTTGTTCATCTAACTTCCAAGAACTATGTGATTGATTATCCTATCAAATCACCAATCATGGGTTTAACGGTTCTACCAAAACAAGTTTTGGTTCTACCTTCTATGTGGGTACTAGAATTAGTCACGCTAGTTACCAAAAATTGGTTGACTAGGTACTAGGATCGGTTCCCACATATATATGGTATCTAACTTGTATTTGTTGCACATGTCCATAGGATCGGTTCCCAATATCTAGAAACTTGTTGCACCTCTTACAAGGATCGATTCCCCTTTGTGATCGGTTGCACCTCTTACTAGGATCGGTTCCCCTTTGCCCAGAGTTGGTCATACCAATAACACTAAATCGATCATACCATCTCAGGTGATTACTTAAGATCGGTTTCACTAATAAAAGTCATAATAATACAAAAGTCAGGCCTTGTGAATAGTTTTACCAAGAACACAACCAAGTCATGAGCGGTTATACTAATCACACATATTGGTAGTTCAAAAGATTTGCAATGAATAACAATACCAATAAGCCTAGCGATTTCCCTTTCGATTCACAAAACAAGTTCATGAATTTACTTCATTTAAACGAATGTAAAACATTGTTTCCTAGGATGAAATCTTCACCTCATACCCATACATAATCACAATAGCATTCAAACGATTATGTCGATGTCTTATATACGAAGTTCAAAAGATAAGCGTTATACTTCGTATTGTATTCCTTAATACTATGTCTAACTAGAGTATAATCATTCATTGCTTCGCAGTTATGTTTTCAATATGCACGACTTGAAAGATACGTTAGGGAATGAAACAGTTCAAGTCAAATATTACTAACCTCAAGTGGAAGGATGATCTCGTCGTTGTAGCTCCTTACTTCTTCACATTCTTCAAGTCTTCACGTAATACTTGTAATGTCTCATATCTTAATACTTTCAGGATAACCTATACTAAGTTGACTTTAGTATATAATCAAGCGACTCTTTAAATGAGTTTTGATTCACTAAAATTTGACAACCAAACTTGACATACCAACGCTTGGTGGGTTCAACCGAGCTATGCTCTAACAGAAATGTAACTTTATTTAGGTTTGAGTAACCGTACCTAAACGTGTACACCTAGTTGGTTCAACAATAGTTAACCAATGGTTAGCCATATGAGCACTTTCATATCAACCTTATTCATCTTTACCATAACTAGTTCAAATGACTCAAATGAACTAGTTAGAGAGTTGTTCAATTGCTTAGATCTCATAGAAGTATACAAGACACAATCGAAGCAAAATCGGTTTTGATTCACTCGAATCGATTCATGAACATTATAGCCATGGTTTGCAAAGATTGCATTCCTTAATATATATATAAATGTTTAGTTCATGAACAAACCGATTTTAGAAAGTAACCTACCTAAGTATGCGAACAGGTACGCGTACTTAAGTAACCGGATTGAGTTTGCTTTCATATCCAAACTCCAGCAGAAATTCACGGACGTGAAATTTTCGTAAGTACGCGTACGGGTACGCATACTGTCCCGGATTTCCAACAACCGTCAGTATGCGTACGGGTACGCATACTTTGGGTTCCCGGTTATGGACTTGTACACAAATGTGAAAACACACTATGCTTATATACAAAGATGGTTACATGTTCCAAACTATTCATTTCAATCATTGAAACATTCTTAGAGGATGTTATATAGTTGTTATTCACAAACTATTTTTCATCAAAGCGATTTTCAAGATATGGAAATGATCAACATGACTTTCGTCACGAGTAAAGATGAACTTGGCCAAAGCGAAAGCGTACCAACACATATTTCTAGAAATAGATAAGCAAGATAAACTCGGCTCGAAATAGCAAATGTGTATAATCGAAGTCTATATAGCAATACGACTTTTGTCTCAAGATAGGAGATAGAATAGATAGACTTTTGAGTGATAGATAAGTTCAAGTCTCCACATACATTTTTGTCGATGAAGTTCCACCAGTTCCTTGAGTAGTTCTTCGTCTTTGCATGATGAACGTCGTGGAGTCTAGAGCTCAACTACACTTACTATCCTAGTCCGAGACTTAGCTATAAGTAGACTAGAAATCAAGACTTATAGTTTTGGCAACTAGACTTGACAAACAAGCTTGAGATAGCAACGCTTGCGAGTTCGATCGAGCAATGCTCTAAAAAAGAGGAATTTGATTTCAATTGCCTCAACAAGATTAACTTGAGGTAGTTTTTTTACTTAACTGATTTGAAAGAATTATTCATATTCATTGTAGCGTATTTATGAATGTTTATGAAGTTAAGAATTGGGTTGGTATGGAATAGAATTAATCTGGTTGTGTAGATTGAGATGAAATGAATGTATGTGGATATACAAAGAGTTGTATTGATTGTGATTAATTGAAGAAGAGAATGGTGTTGGTGAACTGTGGTACTGTTATTAGTATTTAGTTGTTGAGTGTTGTGTAGATTGAAGTTCTGTTGTATGGTTGATTGAGTTGTTAATAACTGTGCTGGGGAAACAAAATTGGTAATGGTGTTGGTGTTGCAGATGTAGATGATGATTGAGTTATAAGTTGTAGTGGTGTTGTTGAAGTTGTAGGGGATATCAGTGGCTGGTGGAGGTTTGGAAACTATAGGTGTTGGTGTTGTTTGTGTGTTTGAGAGTTTGCAAGTAGGGAAGGTGTAACTGATATGGTAGTTGTAGGATTATAGTTAGTGTTTGCTGTGAAAAGCTTAAAGATGCAATTGCAGGTAATTAGAATTTAAAATTGTAATTGAAATTTGAAGTTTATTTGAATGACTCAATGAATGTATAATTTTAGTTTGGTAGAATTGAAATATAGTTAAGAGTTTTGGTGTTGCACCATGGTGGTACATTAGTGTTCTTTGGCCTTAGCAATGGCTCTGGCCAGTGCAAAAGTTTTGGTCTTGTGCCATTCAGCCTAGTCAGATATATGACTCTAGCTGACTTAGTCCATCTGACTGAGTCGAGTTGACCCTTTTAACCTGAGTTGAATCGGTTTGACTCAGAATGATTCAGTGGACCATGACCTTGACTCCCTTGACTAGTTAGACTGGACTTGACCTTTGACCTGACCTTTAGACGTTGACCGTTAATTGACCCCCGGGCTGTTAGTGACCGTTAGTTGACCCGAATGGACTTGGGCTTATAACTGGTTACCTTATAATGATGAATTGGACCACTTGTGGTCTATAGAACCAACCTAATTGAATTAGCAAACCTTAGATATGTTAAAGATAGATAATAAAAAAAGTGTAGAACCATAAATGGGCTTAGAACCATAGATAGAACTGTATGATTCTTGTGTGAGCCATTTTGGCTAGATTCTTAGAGTTCTTGTGTGATTAACAGTTAGTCTACAATGATCGATTCAAAGGATGAACTGGTGGTTCGTGGATCTCGAGGTAGGCGTGGCTTGTCATCAAAAGAGGTGGGAATTTACATTTAACTCTTTTGTGATTATTGTTGTTTTCTTTTACAAAAGTTTATGTTTAACAAATTCAAGCATTGTCTGATTGTGTATTCCATGCATTGTTTTATTTTAAATTACGAAAGTACTGTTGGTTCTTTTAATATTTCCATTTCTTGGAAAAGAATTGTAATGCTTTGTTTGTCTTTATGAATTGTTTGGGAAATAAGAATTTCCATATGAATGCCTGGAAAATGAGAATTTCCATCTGTGGTATATAGGATACGCTCCTTCATTTATATCTACTTACTTTCGAGCTTTTATGCGTAATAGGTGTGTAAGGAATTGGTCGACACTAATATATGCTAATAGGTGTGTAAGGAATTGGTCGACACCAATATATACATTGTTTGAAGAAGGAGTTAGTTCCATATACATGATTGTTTGCCTATGTGGATTGGTTGTTTTTAGTGTTTTTGGAAAACACGAATTGTTTTCCAAATCATGCCAGTGATTACTTGAAAGTTAAATGTTATGTTTACTGGGCACCCCTTTTAGGGATGATTTGCTCACTAATTCCCACTTTCAGTTTAAGAGACAGATCAGAGTTGCTCAGGGAAAACTTTAAGGGTTGAGTTCGTTAGTTGGTTAACTTCGGCTATGTTTATTATGTTGCATATTCTATTTGTAAACTAAATGACTATTGTATATGTATCGTTTGAGCGAAGATTTTGTATATATATATTTCAGAGCGGGGCTAGTTTATGGGTTAGGTTTTGTAGCAGGTTTCTTAATTGAATGCTTAAGTATATGTTTTAGATTCTTAGTGCCGCTGTATTTAGTTAATCTATTGGATTAGTCAGCTGCTAGCTTTGGGGGCGCTACATCTAGCAACTGGGAAACCTAATCCCCACACCTCCTGTGTGATACTAGTTGCGACTAGAGTCGATTCTCCTTTAACCTAGGTTTTTCACGAAATCCTGTAGATTAACAACTTAAAGACTTCATTGGGATTGTGAAGCCAGACCCGACTATTTTCTCCGTAGTTGCGTGTTCTGATCTTTCCATGCTCTATCGTATTGAGTACTATCTTCTCTAAGATTTTCTCGAGATTGATTCTCCGATAGGCAAGATAAAAAGTTAAAAATGCGGGGGTCTAACAACCACACCCAACAATTCGTTTGGCAATCTGAGAGGACTTACTCCAATACACTTTCTAGAGAATCAACTAGACAGTCAGACTCAATCTAGAGTAAAGTATATCAAAGAGTTTAATATATCTGTTTCACAATGTAATCAGCAAATCAAACAGATAGAAATCCGTGAGCCTGATTATTATGTGAAACAACTTGAACGGTACTAAAGACCAATGTTCAAGTGTCAATCAATTTAAATCAACAACCAAAGGTTGGATATTCTAATTGATTGATCTAAACGCACAACCTGTGATATTTCAATTATATAACAAAATATAATGCGGAAAAGAAATAACACAGACACCAGAAGTTTTGTTAACGAGGAAACCGCAAATGAAAATTAACCCCGGGACCAAGTCAAGATTGAACACCACATTGTATTAAGCTGCTACAGACTCTAGCCTACTACCAATTAACTTCGGACTGGACTGTAGTTGAACCCTAATCAATCTCACACTGATTCAAGGTACAGGCGTTCCTTATGTCTCTGATCCCAACAGGATACTACGCACTTAATTCCCTTAGCTAAACTCACCCACAACTAAGAGTTGCTACGACCCAAAGTCGAAGACTTGATAGACAAATCTGTATTACACAGAAAAGTCTATAGATTGAATAAATCTGTCTCCAACATAAATACCCAAGAGTTTTTGTTCCGTCTTTTGATAAATCAAGGTAAACAGGAACCAATTGATAAACCGGTCTTATATTCCGAAGAACAGCCTGGTATTATCTATCACCTCAGAATAATCTTAATCGACTAGCGAAACAAGATATTGTGGAATCACAAACGATGAGACGAAGATGTTTGTGATTACTTTTATCTTGCCTATCGGAGAAATTAATCTCGAGTCAATTATTTCAATTGTACTCAATATGATAAAATCGGGCAAGATCAGAACACATAACTACAAAGAAAATAGTTGGGTCTGGCTTCACAATCCCAATGAAGTCTTTGAAGTCGTTAACCTACAGGGTCTCGATAGAAACCTAAGGTTAAAGGAGAATCGACTCTAGTTATGCAACTAGTAACACACATGAGGTGTGGGGATTAGGTTTCCCAGTTGCTAGAGTTCTCCTTTATATAGTTTTCAAATCAGGGTTTGCAATCCAAGTTACCTTGGTAACAAAGCATTCAATATTCACCGTTAGATGAAAAACCTGATTCAACAAAGCTAATATCTTTCAACCGTTAGATCGAACTTAGCTTGTTACACACAAATGAAATGTACCCTCATTTAGGTTTATGTAACCGTACCTAAACGTGTACACCATGTTGACTCATAAATAGTAAACCGAAGTTAGCCATATGATTACTCTCATATCAACCTTATTCATCTTAACCATAACTAGTTCAAATGACTCAAATGAAACTAGTTAAAGAGCCGTTCAATTGCTATATTCTCATAAAAGTATACAAGAACACAATTGAAGCAAAATCGATTTGATTCACTCGAATCAATACATGAACATTATAGCCACGGTTTGCAAAGATTGCATTCCTTAATTTATAAATGTTTAGGTTCATATATAAAACCGATTTTAGAAAGTAACCAACTCAAGTATGCAAACGGGTACACATACTTAAGTAGCCGGACCGAGTTTGGTTACTCCAGTTCGCGTACGGGTGCGCATACCTACTCACACTCCAAACTCCAGTAGAAATTCATGAACATGAAACTTCCGCCAGTATGCGTACGGGTACGCATACTTGCCCAGACATCCAACAACCGCCAGTACGCATGCGGGTATGCATACTTCGGGTTCCCGGTTTTGGACTTACACACAAATGTGATAACACACTATGTTTATATCCAAACATGGTTACATGATTCTAAGATCTTTATTTCAATCATTGAAACTTTCTTAGAGGATGACAATAGCCGTTTTCACACACTATTAGCATCAAAGCAATTTTCAAGATATTGAAATAATCATTAACGAAACATTCCAAGGCTACACCAAATGATTGTATCACACAAACCATGTAAGATGTTACTCGGAAATTTTCACATGATATAAGATGAACTTGGTCGAAGCGAAAGCTTGCCAACACATATTTCGAGAAATATGTAAACGAGATAAACTCAACTCGAAATCTCAAATGTGTATATAGAAAACTATATCGTAATACGACTTATGTCTCAATATAGGAGATAGAGTAGAAATAGACTTTTCAAAGTGATAGATGAGTTTCAGTCTCCACATACCTTTTGTCGATGAAGTTCCACAAGCTCCCCTTTGTAGTTCTTCGTCTTCAAATGATGAACGCCGTGAAGTCTAAGCTCAACTACACAATCTATGTCCTAGTCCGAGACTTATAGTTTTGATCACTAACATTGACAAACATGCTTGAGATAGCAACGCATGCGAGTTCGATCGAGCAATCCTATAACAATCTCCCCCTTTGTCAATTTTAGTGACAAAACTATCAATACATATGGATTACAAAATAAATAAAAATTTGTAGCTTCTCATCCAAATGCTTGATCTCCTTGGCATCTTAAACACGACTCGAAAACTTCGTTACTTCCACGTACTCCATGATCGTGTTCAACTCAGCATCATAGTTATTGAAGATCCGTAGCGATAACAATAAGAAAACAAATGCTCTCGATCATTGTTATACAGTGTCATAGTATTATTACACAACATCAAAGTTCAATTGTATCACAACTTTGATAACAATACTATGGTGATATGTATCACTCCCCCTTAGTCAATACTTCATCTCGACATGAAAACCACTCCCCCTAACATAATGATCCGTAAACCATATGTATTTGTAGTATAAAACTACACATTAATTCTCCCCCTTTTTGTCAATATAAATTGGCAAAGGTACGAAAACTAGTGGGACCTCATGAAATTTTCATAGAGATACTTCATGACCAAAAGAGAATAACATACCAACTTATTTAGATGCAATCATAAAGCCGAAGCTAAACGCATTCATTAAGGAGTTTATAAAGGTACAAGTTAACCCCTATAATATTCCACAACCGCACTCCCCACAAAGATTTGGCAATTAAGCACAAGTTCGAAAAGAACTCTCCCCCATAAAATGTCATTCTCGAAAGAACAACAAAGGTGACCTTGCTTTTACTAGAAAAGAAGGATTTCTTTGGACATAACCAAATCACATGAAAACATGGATTTGAATCCAAAAATCTCAATTGAATCAACCACAAAAATGATCAATTCAATTGGCCATACTCAACATAAGAGAACTTACGGAGCCACATAGTATATGCAAAAAAAAGTGTGGATCAGAGATAGACCAATACTGCGGAATACACGAGGATTCATTCTATTTTTCATCACTATTTGCACAATGACATATAATAGACTTAATCCTAGTAAACAAAAGTTTTATCCTTTCTTCCATCAAAATAATGACATAAAAGGTTTTAACTTTTGTTTGTCAAAAGTTCATTCTATCTTTTATCAATACTTTCATATCGACATAATAGAGATAACTTTTGAACAAGTATGGGACAGTCACAGGTTCACGGACGTAAACAACATATCCCATAACTATTTGCAATGTATAAAATCATAAAGATTAAAATTGCAAAAATCATCTTCCAAATAAATTAGAATTTAAATAAATAAATCTAAAAACATTGAAGATGAAAACGTTGGAAATAGCTATGTGTACTCACAATAATGGCTATTCTAAACCCTAGTAATCCTTCTAAAACCACAAGAAATAAATTCTCATAAGAAGTTTCCTAGACATATCAAATCAAAAACAACTTAATTTTTTTTGACAAAGTACCAAAGACTAGTCATCAACTTCATCATCAGAGACTATAAGAGTGGCTTGAATCCTATCCATGTCATCTTTGATTTCCGGAAACTTGGTAGCAATCACAAGTAATTGTTCTTGAACACACTTTACCTTGGCACTAATCTTATCAACACCTTTGAGAATTTTATGAAGAAGATTCATGGAGTTGGAATCACATGTGCCATCAAGTGTATTCCTTCTTTGTCTCTTTTAAGCGTTATCCTTCATACATTTGAATGTACAAGGGCGGACTAGCTTGGGAGTTCCAATAGAGTTCCCAAACGGATCTATAAAAAGAGCGCGACAAATTCGCTCAATCAAGCAAGGATATCCTAGCTTATTGTTGGAAGACGTCATCGACACCATTTGATATATGATGAACCCGCAAATGTCGAGACCTTGAGTTCCCAAAATAAGAAAATTAATAGACCAATTACGCAAACTCACGGCTCCAATGAGAATTCTCAATCGTGGAGAGACAAAGATTAGATATTCCAAGTTTACCAAAGGACATCAAAGCAAGACTAAGATTATTAGTAGGAAGCTTCCCTTCATTCCAAGAAACACTCTTACCACAAAGACCAATGGAGATGGTTTCATAAGAGGGACGTTCATGACTAGGTCTTGGAAGGCGAAAATTCCCAACGGGAATACTAGTAATTCTTTAAATTAACTCTCTAGTTACATGAATCCTTTGTCTATTAACCATGGTCTTGAATTCCATGTAATCATGATTAACATCATAGATGTTAGCATATAAGATTATTGTAAGAGTGTCAAAGCCTTCACCAAGACCATCAAAAATATTTCCAAGCTTGAATTTTTCAAAGCAAATTAAATCCTCCTTATGTCCACTAGAAAAATCCAATTTCTTTTCTAGAATAAATCCATTAGACGAAATCCTTTCAAAAATTCTAGCACAAGAATCATTAATAAATCTAATCCTAAGAGAATCTTGATCTATATGAAAATTCTTGCTAGAAGATGAAGAACCCAAATTTTTTGAAGTTCCTTTTGAAACCTTGAAATTCATCATGAGATCTAGAAATTGGAAGGAAAACAAGAGGAAATCACTTACTTGGAACGAATCTTGAACACCCTTTTCCTTATTTTTCTCCAAAGATAATTTAATGGAGAAATTTCATGAACCCTAGAAAGTTCACGTACGCGGGCAAGATGGGAGGAAGAAGAAGTAGCGTACTCCTTCTTTATATACCCACTAATGGGCTTGGACCCGTTTCTGAACCGCGACCCACAAAAGGAATGTAGGATTTTCTTTGATGTTCACACATCAAGGTTGTGCAACTCGTGAAAACACACATTTGTGTTAAAAGACAGTGCAGTAGAAAGCTTATTCAAATATCCAAGGAGGACAGAATAACATATTAACCTTAATATACACAAATCAAACCATTTATTGCCCCATCTCAAGATATATACAAATGGGGTAGTGCCAAGTAAGTTACCAAGTGGCAAGGTGTGCAAACAGATCCTCATGCATCATTTCTGGTTGATATTTGTGAGCAGTACTAGTGATATAATCATAGTAATGATGATAATCAGGGTTAACCGAGCTTTCTAACTTCTTTTTCATATGACCAGAGAGGAGATTTTTCCGATATCTTAAACCAGCTTCAACAACATGAGAACCCATTTCATTAGGCCTACTTGTGTTGATAAAATGTCTAGTTCGTACATCATGATTACATGATTTGACATGTACCGAACTTTTATCAGAGAGATTCTTTTTCTTAACTGAATTAAGCTTTTCTAAGAATCTAAAAACGCTTTCAAATGCTCTGAATAGATTTTTGTCAATTGATCCATCACGATAGTATTTCTCAAAAAGATTAAGAGTTAATCTAGTGAGATTCCATATCTTTGAGCGTAAAGAACGTTTTCTCAACTTTCCTCCCTTTTTAATTTTTCCTTTAGATTGTTTCACATCATCTAAGTTTTCCAAGTTCTTAGATGTAAAGGGATTATCATGAGAAACCATAGGTTTGATCCATAATAATCTCTGAACAATCATTAAGGAGTTTTAGCGTGCATTACAGATGCCAAGAGCAAGTTTTCCAAAGAAATTTCCCATACGGGCAAATTTAAGGATCAGTCAAACACAAACTTATCAGGTTTATAGTGTTTGCCTGCTCTAATACCAATTGAAAATGCGGGGGTCTAACAACAACACCCAATAATTCGTTTGGAAATCTGAGAGGACTTACTCCAATATACTTTCTAGAGAATCAACTAGACAGTCAGACTCAATCTAAAGTAAAGTATATCAAAGAGTTTAATATCTCCGTTTCACAATGTAATCAGCAAATCAAACAGATAGAAATCCGCGAGCCTGATTATTATTTGAAACAACTTGAACGGTACCAAAAACTAATGTTCAAGTGTCAATCAATTTAAATCAACAACCAAAGGTTGGATATTCTAATTGATTGATCTAAACGCACAACCTGTGATATTTCAATTATATAACAAAATATAATGCAGAAAATAAATAACACAAAAACCAGAAGTTTTGTTAACGAGGAAACCGTAAATGCAGAAAAACCCCGGGACCTAGTCAGACTGAACACCACACTGTATTAAGCCGCTACAGACTTTAGCCTACTACCAATTAACTTCGGACATGGCTGTAGTTGAACCCTAATCAATCTCACACTGATTCAAGGTACAGTTTCATTCCTTACGTCTCTGATCCCAACATGATACTATACACTTGATTCCCTTAGCTGATCTCACCCACAACTAAGAGTTGCTACGACCCAAAGTCGAAAACTTGATAAACAAATTTGTCTCACACAGAAAAGTCTAAAGATTGAATAAATCTATCTCCCACAGAAATACCCAAGAGTTTTTGTTCCGTCTTTTGATAAATCAAGGTGAACAGGAACCAATTGATAAACCGGTCTTATATTCCCGAAGAACAGCCTAGTATTATAAATCACCTCATAATAATCTTAATCGACTAGGAAAACAAGATATTGTGGGATCACAAACGATGAGACGAAGATGTTTGTGATTACTTTTATCTTTCCTATCGGAGAAATTAATCTCGAGTCAATTATTTCAATTGTACTCAATACGATAGAATCGGGCAAGATCAGAACACGCAACTACAAAGAAAATAGTTGGGTCTGGCTTCACAATCCAAATGAAGTCTTTGAAGTAGTTAACCTACAGGGTCTCGATAGAAACCTAAGGTTAAAGGATAATCGACTCTAGTTATGCAACTAGTAACACACATGAGGTGTGGGGATTAGGTTTCCCAGTAGCTAGAGTTCTCCTTAATATAGTTTTCAAATCAGGGTTTGCAATCCAAGTTACCTTGGTAACAAAGCATTCAATATTCACCGTTAGATGAAAAACCTGATTAAACAAGGCTAATATCTTTCAACCGTTAGATCGAACTTAGCTTGTTATACACAAATGAAATGTACCCTCATTTAGGTTTATGTTACCGTACCTAAACGTGTACACCATGTTGACTCACAAATAGTAAACCGAAGTTAGCCATATGATTACTCTCATATCAACCTTATTTATTTTAACCATAACTAGTTCAAATGACTCAAATGAAACTAGTTAAAGAGCCGTTCAATTGTTATATTCTCATAGAAGTATACAAGAACACAATTGAAGCAAAATCGATTTGATTCACTCGAATTAATACATGAACATTATAGCCATGGTTTGCAAAGATTGCATTCCTTAATTTATAAATGTTTAGGTTCATATATAAAACCGATTTTAGAAAGTAACCAACTCAAGTATGCAAACGGGTACGCATACTTAAGTAGCCGGACCGAGTTTGGTTACTCCAGTTCGCGTATGGGTGCGCATTCCTACTCACACTCCGAACTCCAGCATAAATTCATGGACATGAAACTTCCGCTAGTATGCGTACGGGTACGCATACCTGCCCAGACATCCAACAACCTCCAGTACGCATACGGGTATGCATACTTCAGGTTCCCGGTTTTGGATTTACACACAAATGTGATAACACACTATGTTTATATCCAAACATGGTTACATGATTCTAAGATCTTTATTTCAATCATTGAAACTTTCTTAGAGGATGACAATAGCCGTTTTCACACACTATTAGCATCAAAGCAATTTTTAAGATATTGAAATAATCATTAACGAAACATTCCAAGACTACCCCAAATGATTGTATCACACAAACCATGTAAGATGTTACTCGGCAATGTTCACATGATATAAGATGAACTTAGTCGAAGCGAAAGATTGCCAACACATATTTCGAGAAATATGTAAGCGAGATAAACTCAGCTCGAAATCTCAAATGTATATATAGAAAACTATATCGTAATACGACTTATGTCTCAATATAGGAGATAGAGTAGAAATATACTTTTCAAACTTATAGATGAGTTTCAGTCTCCACAAACCTTTTGTCGATGAAGTTCCACAAGTTCCCCTTAGTAGTTCTTCGTCTTCAAATGATGAACGTCGTGAAGTCTAAGCTCAACTACACAATCTATGTCCTAGTCCGAGACATCTATAAATAGGCTAGAAATTAAGACTTATAGTTTTGATCACTAATATTGACAAACATGCTTTATATAGCAACGCATGCGAGTTCGACCGAGCAATGCTCTAACAAAAGTAGTCACAAACATCTTCGTCTCATCGTTTGTGATTCCACAATATCTTGTTTCGCTACCATACGATTAAGATTATTGTGAGGTGATTGATTATACTAGGCTGTTCTTCGGGAATAGAAGTCCTGTTTATTAATTGGTTCCTGTGCACCTTGATTTATCAAAATACGGAACAAAACTCGTAGGTATTTCTGTGGAAGACGGATTTATCTATTCCAATAGACTTTTCTGTGTGAGACAGATTTGTTTATCAAGTCTTCGACTTTGGGTCGTAGCAACTCTTGGTTATGGGTGAGATCAGCTAAGAGAATCAAGTTCAAAGAATCCTGCTGGGGTTCAGAGATGTAAGGAGCGCAACTGTACCTTGATCAGTGTGAGATTGATTAGGGCTCAACTACATTCCAGTCTGAAGTTCATTGGTAGTAGGCTAGTGTTTGTAGCGGCTTAATACAGTGTGGTGTTCAAAGCTGGACTAGGTCCCGGGGTTTTTCCTGCATTTGCGGTTTTCCTCGTTAACAAAATTATTCTTTTCCGCATTATATTTTGTTATATAATAGAAATATCACAGGTTGTGCGCTAAGATCAATCAATTAGATAATCCAACCTTTGGTTGGTTATATAAATTGATTGACACTTGAACATTGGTCTTTGGTACCGTTCAAGTTATTTCTCTTATCCAATCGGGCTTGCAGATTCCTATTTGCTGATTGCAGATTGAATTGAGAAATTGAGATATAAACTCTTTGATATACTTTTCTCTAGATTGAGTCTTATTGTCTAGTTGATTCTCTTGAAAGTATATTGTAGTTTGTCTATTCAGATTGCCGAACGAATATTGGGTGTGGTTGTTAGACCCCCACTTTTTCAATTACCTTGAACATCTTACATGATTTGTGTGAGATAGTCATTTGATGTTAGCTCGGGAAGTTTCGTATTAATCATTCGATCACTTGAAAATTACTTGAAGCTAATGGTATGTGTGAGATTACCATTGTCGTCTTCTAAGGATGTTTCAATGATTGAAATGAGAGTTTAGAACGATTACTCATGTCTGGATACAACACGGTATGCATACCTAGTATGCGAACTGCATTGTGATGATTCAGGTCCGCAAGTCTTGTTTGCGTACCTAGTATGCGAACGGATTTACCCGAGAAGGTCTGGAACTCTTGTTTGCGTACCTAGTATGCAAACTGGTTTACCTGAGTTGGGTCTGAAATAGTGGTTTGCAAACCGAGTTTGCGAACGACTTGACTAGGCCAAGGTCCGGAGTTGCTGTTCGCGTACCTAGTTTGCGAACAGAGTGGTTAAGTTCTAAAATCGGTCATGTATGATTTTCATACTCATGAACTAAAACATTTATGATTTAAGGAATGCAAATTAACTTTGAAAACTGTGGCTTAATGTTCATGAATTAATTCTTGTATAAGGACTTTGTACGATTACGAATCAATCTGATTTTGTTTCAATTTGTTCATATATATTTCTATGAGAAAGTGAACAATTGAACAACTCTATTTGAAAAACAATTAGATTCATATGATTATCTTTTATGATTGATTTATAATCATATTTGATCTAGAAGTGCTAGATGAATATGGTAAAGACAAAAGTGTACATATGGCTAACTTCGGTTAACTGTTATTGAGCCAACCCAATATACACGTTTAGGTCCATATCTAAAGATAAGTATATTTCATTTGTGTGTAACAAGCTAAGACCATCTAACGGTGGAGATTGCTTGCTTAATTTCTAAGCAGACTTAGCTTGAATCTTAAATCAGGAGTTCATTTAACGGTGAATATTGAATGCTTTGTTACTAAGCTATCGTAGCTTTGATTGTAAGCAACCCTGATTTGAAAGGCTATATAAGGGAGAACTTTAGCAACTGGAAAACCTAATCCCGGCACTTTCCTGTGTCCTAGTTGCAAACTAGAGTCGATTCTACTTTAACCTAGGTTTTCCAAAACCATTATTGGGTTAACGACTTGAAGACTTCATTTGGGATTCGTGAAGCCAAATCCAACTATTTTCTCTATAGTTGCATATTCTAATCTTACTTGTTCTATCGTATAAAAAGTAAGATATAAAAAGTATGAATGATTTATCTCCAACTATTTTCTCGAGATTTATCTCCGATAGGTAAGATATAAAAAGTAATCACAACATTTATTCATCCCAGACTCTTATGATTCCGCAATAACTTCTTTTGTTAATCAGTTAGGTTATTGTGAGGTGACTGATATTTCTAGGCTGCTCTTCGGGAGTATAAGACCGGATTATTAGTTGGTTCCTGTTCACCTTGATCTTTGTATCGGAACAAAAACAGAATAAAGAATAGACATATCTGCGGGAGACAGATTTGTTTATAAGTCTACGACTTTGGGTCGTAGCAATTCTTAGTTGTGGGTGAGATCAACTAAGGGAATCAAGTGAGTAGAATCCGGCGTGGTTTTAGAGGCATAAGGAACGTGACTATACCTTAATCGGTGTGAGACTTGGTTAGGGCTCAACTACATTCCAATCCGAAGTTAACTTGTAGTAGGCTAGTATCTGTAGCGGCTTAATACAGTGTGGTGTTCAAAACTGGACTAGGTCCCGGGGTTTTTCTACATTTTCGGTTTCCTCGTTAACAAAATTTCTGGTGTCTGTGTTATTTCTTTTCCGCATTATACTTGTTTATATAATTGAAATATCATAGGTTGTGCATAGTTCAATCAGTTGATAAATCCGACCTTGATTGTTGGATAGAACTTGATTGCCACTTGGGTATTGGTCTTTAGTACCGTCCAAGTTATTTCTCATATCAATTAGGCTCACGGATTTCTATCTATTCGATTTGCTGATCGCATTGAGAAAGAGAGATAAAGCTCTTTGATATATTTCTTGATTGAGTCTCACTTTTAAAGTTGGTGCTCTCGGAATTATTGGAGTTTAATCCATACAAATTGCCGGACGAATTATTAGGTGTGGTTGTTATACTCCCGCTTTTTCACTTATATAATTTATGGACCCACTTTTTTTTAACTCTAGATTATATATATATATATATATACGATTTTAAGATTTGAGCGTAATGCCAAACGGTACAAAGATTTTAATACAAAAAAAAACTCTATAAATCCTATAAACTTTAATTGAGTTACCAAACACACGAGGAATTTACATGAATCCCAGAATTTGTAATCCCATGGGATTATAAATTCCTGGAAATGGTGAATTCTGCAAACAAACCCACCATTGGGGGGATTTGATAAAGTACCCCTGTTTTCAGATTCCCACTAAAATACTACCCCCGTTTTTTTCAACTTTTCTAAAGTACCCTCACCTCGAGTTGGCAAGTGGCAGCTACATAAAGTCTTAAAAGCCCCTCGTTGAGTTGGAAAATCTTGAGTCAATCGTCGACTCAACTCAGTGCTAAGTTAATTTGATCCCATGTGTTCTTCCCCAAATCCTTATGAACCCGTAAATCTCATGAAGATGAGAAACCCTAAAAATCCACTAAATGAACACTAAGTCTAACATAAACACATATTGATAGACTAATATATCTATATCACCGTTATATTCATTCATACACCCAGCACAATCACCATTATATTCATCAAAATACTTCAATCATAATAACAATCATCAAATATTTCAAAATCGGACAAAATAATCAACTAATAAAATCAGAAAACCCCAAATTAAGTCATCCAAAACCTAATTAATCAATTGATTCAATTCCATCTCAAAACAAATGTTCATAAACAATTTAACACAAACCCATATCTCGAATTTCATTTATAAAAAAAACTTACATGCACAAAAATTTTAAAAATCCCCAATTCAATTTTTCACGCCTTCTTCTTTCATCAAATCAGATTCAGTGGAAACTTATAGATTCGATAAAAATCAAACCCAAATCGTCCACAGACCCTATCTCATGATTACATATTAAACCTTCAAATCTTTTCCCATCAATAACATAACATAATAAAAAGCAAACCCTAACTCAAATCTCCAATAGAAAAACGAGTTATTGTAATTATCTGAGATTTCAAAGAAGAAAATGAAAAACGAAAAGAGAAAGAAAACGAGTTGTTGTTGTTATTGTTGTATGAGATTTCAAAGAAGAAGATTAAACAAGAACAGAGAAAGGAACCATGAAAAGAAGAAGGAAGAAGGAAGAAAAGGAGGCACAAGTTATGCGTGGGACTATTAGGGTTTTGGGTTAAATAAGGTAGGGTAGTTAAGTAATTTCAATGGATATCTTGACCAGGTAAACGAGAATTGATCAAGTTTCATGGGTCCAGAAAGAAAACATAACTGTAAGGGCACTTTAGAAAAATGTAAAATTTCGGGAGTACTATTTTAGTGGGGGTCAATAAAATGGGGTACTTTATCAAAATTCCCTTTAATTTATCATACCACATTCACTTCTCCACTATGATAAAATTGATAAATTTGAATTAAAAAAATACTTTTTAGTTATGTTGGTGAGATCTTAACTACAAAAATATTTAATACTCTCTCCGTTTGAAAAAAAAAGATACTATCACTTTTTCAATTTGGCATATTTTTAGGTTAAAATGAAGTATCTTTTTATCAAAAAAAAACGGAGGTAATATATGTTTTGTGAGGTCCATATGAGATATTAGGTACTATAATATGTACAGTGAAACCCTTTATATATAAAAAGAAATTTGAATAATCAAAAACAAGGAGAGAAGTGGATGCGGTATATATAAAATAACCTAGAGATAAACTCTTGTTGATGGTGGTTTTTAGTTAAGGGCTAAAATTGTAAAACCCTGCATTTATTATGCTGTCATTCTGCAAAGAGACAGAGCCATGTAAAAGTGATGAGTACATGATGTAATTTTGAATAGTGGTAGTAATAGGGTTGTCGTTCACTCGGATTTGTAGAGATTAAAGTTTTTAAAAATACTAAATAAATATATACAAAGATATTTAACAATGGGCGAGAGGTACTGGGACTAAGGATTTAGCCAATCTTTATAATATAAGGTTCACTTATTTATTCTCAACAATTTTAGCTCAAGAAATATAAACATGGACTCTATTTTTGCCAAGGTAGATTCTCAAAACATTGATTGTAAATGTTAAGCATGGGACATCAAATCACCTAAGCTAAGCATGACCCATCTAATCAAATGACAACCAATTTAATCAAATCATATTTCAATTAATTTTAATGCAAAAGTCATAAAAAGAATAAAAATAAATTTACCCATGTATGAAGTTCGGCCTCCTCCGTCGTCCCAGTGTTGGGGTTTAACTCATCATGTCGAAAACACACTCAAAATATGTATTCATGGCTCAAAAAGTGTTTACAAGAAGAGAAAATAATGAAACGGGAAATCTGCAACAGCACAGGTGCGTTACAGACCGACTGTTTCAACTCTCAACTGTTATGATGAAGATAATCGTTACAAATCTGAAGATAAATGTTGCAGAAGAGGATGAAGAAACTGTTACAATGAAGATAAATGTTGCAAACCAGTTGAAGAAACTGTTACAACGAAGATAAATGTTGCAAACCAGTTGAAGAAACTGTTACAACCAGTTGAAGAAACCGTCGCTGTTTCCCTGTTCTTCACGAGCAGCAGCAGCAGCAACAACAGAGTTCTGAAAACTCTTGATTCACGCCTCCTGAGCTCTCCTCTCGACCCCAAACTCTCTACACCCCTTATATGTGATCCTAGGAACCTATTAATACATCATTGCGACATTGAATTTCCTCCATTAACTACAAATAATCTTCTTTTACCCGGGTATATTTTTTTCCATTTTTTTCATTGATTTTGATTTTCACGCATCTGCAGCTGTATTTATTTCCTTGTATACCTTCTTCACGCTCTATAATATCGATTAAATCTTCCAAACACGTGCAGTACACGTTTAAATTTCTCACAACTCATGCAAGCTCATGTTTTTCCTCCAACTCCCTGTTTGGATTAAACCAAGTTATCCAGCCAAATTTGATCGATAAAATCACCCATACTAGCTTTATATAGTCATATCACGTCTACCCACTAAGTTTAAGGGATTGAATCTCACTAAATCACGTCCAAACATCCGATCGAAATTCTGCTGTTAATGAATATATTTATCCGCCAAAATTCATTTTTTGAATTTGAGAAGAACACGTCCTCCCCCTAATCCTGCACGGGTGTCCCTTTAGCACTTGTCTTATGGGGTGCAAATAGTAATTTTTGGGCGTAGATAGTAATTTTTACGGGGTTCCTCCGACACATTTCTGGGGTGCTTCCGGTGCATTTCTAGGGTGCCTTTAGTACTCTATCCTGGGGTGTAAAACACCACTTTTCGAGCCAATATCACCGCAAGAGCTTATTTCTCTAAAAATACCTACAAAGACATAAAATAACAAAATAAATACAAAATCGAACACTAACAATATATACAATTGAGACATATTAGACACAATAAAGCGTCTATCAGTACACAACCTCTTCATTTGCGCATTAATTGAGCAATTCAATATGTTTACATGAAATTTATCCAGAATGGTGCATGTAGCAACAATCCCAGATATTCTTTAAATTTCGACACCCTGCCTGTATTATTCATTAATATAGGACTCACTGAATACTTTCTGTGCTGTGTTCCACGACTGAACCCTTAATATTTGATATGACATGACAATTAGTGTTCACTCGCAGCTGAGTAACATAAATTTCCCGAAGTATCAAGGTTGAGGTTTGCATAAAAGTACTCAGAAATCATGCTGCTCTCTGGAAATAAATAACTCTGTGTCAACACGCAGAATCCAATCAATTTTGTGATAATTCACAAGATTCAATATCAACCTAATTAATTTGCAAATATTAGGTTTTTTGCACCCTGCGCAGTATATCAGACCCTGCTGGTCGAAACTAAACCTAGGATAACTAGGCAATTGATCCGCCATGGATTAGTAGGTGCAAAGTCCTACCCAAAATCAGAAAACAAGGAATAAAAGAGGAGACGCGGAAAATAGGAGCAGCAACAAAGTAAGGTGTGGCCGTGCCATAGGCCATCCGGCGCCACCTGCAGATGGCCACGCCTCCATGCTGCTTGCCGGCCCTCCTCTTTCCCATCGACCAATCAGGTCGCTTTAAATGCGCCACGCGCACTAGAGATGTGGCCACGCCCTATGTTTGGCCGGCCCCTTTTCTATTGACCAATCAAGTCGTTCTAAACCCGCCACGCGCATAAAAAGGCCAAACCATGCCAAACGGCCACCATGTCAACATGCTAATCGGCATGCCAACATGCCACTCCGCCGCAGTAACATGCCAATGTGCCACAAATGGCGCAGCTACGTGCTAACCCACTTTCTGTTCGTGGCCAACTCCATAACGGACTTCAATCAGGGTATTCTAATTAGAAGTACGACTTTTGCTTTAGCGGCACTAGTCGAAACCCTAATTTCCAGTTGTGGCCAAAATTACGTCACTTTGGCCCCACAACATGTAACGAGCCATGCGGGACCCAGGAAACCCTACAAATGGCGCCATGCTATGGCCACCCATGGCTATCCTTGTGCCTGTGGTCGTTCCCACATTATGGCCTTGGCATAATTCCATTAACGCGGCCATGGCACCATCTGCACAAAGAATGTCACCGTGCCACGGCCACATGCCACACACGCTGATTAGGGTTTTGGCATGCCAAACCCAAATTTAAGTAAGGTTGCTACGCCAACCATGCCAAATAATGCTACCTAGGGCATTAAGTTTGATATAGCAACTAGAGCCAATATTGCCAAACCATATTTGGATTCAACACCAATATGCCAAGATATAACGACCGCGGTTACGCCAGGCACTATTCGCGCCACTATGCCATCACCAGGTGCGAACGGAATGCGGCCATAATCAACGGCCACCTTCTCTCATGAATTACAATCTCAGCTGTCCAAATTCGCCATGGAATTGACCGGCCTATGGTAAGTCTTAAGTGACCAACCAAGATTAATAGTGTCACACGCCATTCTCCTGCAGCAAGTTTCCTGACTTACTTTCCACACATGGCTATCCGCCACCTAGCTGGCGTACAATTAATCAGAATAACTAGGTCTTGCATACGAGACCCACTCAGCAATCTGCTACATATTTTCCACGAAAATACTCGAGACATCAAACATGTCACAAACTGGGGGATACTCATCAGGGTATTGGTCTGGCGGTTTACAGCGTGCGGCGTGCAACACGCCTATTATAAGAAAGTTCCAGGAAAGCGGGCAGTTAGTGGCGGCAAGAAGTAGTGGGTGTAAACTAACCCGTTTCCTTCATAGTGGGGACGTGGTTTCTAGCATTTACATATTACCCCACTTCTCCATCACTCAGATACTCCCACTTCCTACGAGATCAGGGTGCGTTCAATTATGACTTGTATAAATAGGTTTCTACCTATTTCGATCAGACAACATAGTTTTGGTTAACAACAACACAAGTATTCAGAAAAACACAAAAAAGAACTGATAGCTTACATTCCGCAAGCCAGTTCCAAATTCTGATACAAGTCATAAAATAGCCACACCCTCAAAATTCAATATTTTGATCTCAACACCTTCTTTGCTTCCCTCCCTAAGACCAACCCTTCTCCTTCACTTTGTGACCGAAGCAAGACTAGAACGGCCATTTCTTGGTTTAGGCCAGGATTGTATAGATTGATCTCTCGAATCTAAAGTACTCCCGTGCAGTGCATTTGTTTAGGTCTAAATTCGTTTCTCATTAACACACCTAAATTTACCAAAACCAGCAGAAACAGTTTTTACCCCAAAACAACTGGCGACCACAGTGGGAGATTAATCTCTCGGTTGCAATATCCATTTTCAATTTCATTTTTCAATCCCAATTTCAAGATGGTAGATCTCAGGTCTGGGTCAGCAACAAATCCTGATGTTACCGGCGCTGAAAACGCCCTTGGTGTCAACATTCCTTCCGGTGACGTCAATGTACCACCTGTCAATACGATCAACACCCACGGCGCCGCAAACTCTACCACCAACACCAGTTGCGTAGGAAACGTTCCCTCAGGCGTTACACCTCCAATCACCAGAGCCAGAGCCGTTGCCGCCACCCCCAATGTTTCTTCAAGTGTGACGCCCCCGGTTGTCACCAGAGCCACTACCACTTCCCCATCCGAACGAGAGACTGGAGGAGCCAGAGGAAGCCAACCCCCTATTACCACTGCTGATTTGATGGAAAGGCAAGAAGTTCTTGCTAAGGCTCAGACGGACATGGCTTCAACTCAGAAAGAGGTACTTACTTTCCTCAAGACACTAACCGAGCGGCTACCACAGGAACCACGCCAACCCCAAATGGAGCCAATGAGGAGTACTTTTAATACTCCTGGAGCCAGTACCTCAGCAGGACGCGCCCCTTTGTAGATGAAGAGGCTCGTTTTGCTCCTGAATGATCATTGGAGAGGAATCAGCCATCCAATTTCATCACGCGTGAAGATTTGGAACGAACTTCTTCGAAATTGAGACAAAGAAAACCCGATGGACATGCACTAGCATCAACCTCCATATCCTCCTGATGTGCAAAGAATTCCTCTTCCGAGGGGATATTCTTCTCCTCAATTCTCCCTTTATGATGGTACTGGTAATACGCGTGAACATATCTCTCGTTTTCTGGAATCTTTGGGAGAGCATGAATACAATCATGTCCTCCATCTGAAGGAATTTTCAAAATCACTTACCGGAAGAGCGTACACCTAGTACAACAACATCGTACCAAAAAACATATCCAACTGGTGTAACATGGTTACAACTTTCTACAAGAAGTATTTCTTCGTGTCTGAGCAAATCACCTTTTCAGACTTAGAAAGGATGTTTCAACGAAACAATGAACATCCAAATGATTATGTCAAGAGATTCAGAATTCAGGCACTGGATTGTCATGACCCAAACGTGACTGAACAACAATTGGTGGAGTCATGCATTAACGGCATGGTTCCCATTTATCGTACTTTGCTGGAGAATCTACGCTTCCAGACATTCTCTGAACTCCATGAAGCTGCCAAGCGGTCAGCTACAACGGCACCGGCACCGACACTATTAGAAAGGACCAGACCATCCAGGAGTGAAAATGCACGCGAAACTCGAGGAAACAAACGCCTCATCAACAAGAAATATAACATTGGCCCCTCTATAAGCGTAGTGAGTGAAGGAGGAAAAAGGAAAGCTCCAGCTGCGGAACAACAACCCAAACGTGCAGCACTGGCACATCAGGCGGCTCCAACTCATAAAACTGTGACTAAAACTCCTGTGCAACACCAAGAAGCCGGAGAATCTGTCCTAGACTTCCCATTTCCAATCGAGAAAGTAATTGAACTCTTGGAAGCATGGATTCAAGATGATGCTATCAAACTGCCTCATATCAGACGCCCGCCAACTGAAGAGGAAATGGAAAATCCTAAGTATTGCCCTTACCACAGGTTTGTCCATCACCCGACCAATGAATGCAATAAGTTGAAACGCATTTTCAAGGAAAAGGTGGATGCGGGAGAAATTCAATTGGGCAACGAGGGAGTTCACAGAGATCCTCTTCCAGTCAGAAGCTGTATGCTCTCTGGGGACTCTGTTCACAAAACCGTGCAGTCCATGATGCAGCGTGTGTGCGAAATCCTCTATTTCTCCAAAGCGCAGCGTCAAGACATATTTGCAGCCCTCAATCGCGTTGTGTCGTGCAAGCGGCTTTTTTCTGTCGAAGAAGCCACTCCCAAATCCCAACCTCTCTCGGGAAACATTGTTGGAAAATGCAACTGGGGACTGCTGACCACTGCTTGCATAAATAATACCGAGTTCGATAGCACACTGATTGACACGGCCTCTGACTTCAACATCGTCACCATCAAAACTCTGAGAGCCGCAGGAATTTCAAAGCAGGAAGCTACTCACTCCCCAATTGTGATCAGAAACCCAGAAGGTGAAGTAATAAACGCTTACGGGTACATTAACCTCGAAATCAAGGTGGGAGATGCTCTAACACACGGCAAATTCCACATTATTAAAGAATGTCCAAATTATGATATGGTTCTGGGGCGCTCGTGAGTACATAACAATAAAGCAAAGTTAGGAGTATGTCCTCTGCCAGTGTCTATACCTGAAAGGATTTCCAACAAGCCATCCAACCCTGAGGATTATATGCTGCCGTATCAACAACTTTCCAATGTAACCCAATTGCCTGGAGAGAGCCCGTCAATGTGCATCCGCTGATTTCGAACACAAGTAAGTCTTATTGAACAACCCTTTCTGCAACCAGTCACTTATCCTCTCGTCCAGGCCTGGGGACTCGATCCAATTATCAACCCGGGCGTCACTAGGAGATGTGAATGAAATGTTGGTCCCTTCAAGTATTTCATCAAAAGTTTGGAAGCTGTTTTAGTTAGAAATAATGAATCTAAGAATCAAGTAGCCGCGCAACATCAAAACCCATTTCAAGTTGGAGATATGGTAGTGAAAGTTACCGCTCAGCCTCATTCGTCCGATTCCACAAATGAGCCGTACCTAGTAGCAGAAGTTATTTTGGGAGGCTACTGCAAGCTCATTAATGCTGACAAGCTAGAAGGCGTAGTAATACATGCCCGGTGGCTCAAACCCTTCAAATCCTAAGGTGTCATGCCGCCCCTGGCCTCAAAAATTTCTCTTAGTGTTTCCTTCAGCAATTTCCCTTTTCATGCAATATTTGTAATTCCTCCAAAATGATTGCATTGCTTGCATTCATAGTTAGGGTTTCAATTTATCGGTTAATTAAAGTATTGTTTCTTTTAAAATAAGTTTTCCTGAATCATCTAAAATAAAAATACCAAGTAAATCCAAACCCTCACAAAGTCATTACCCATCAATTCGAAACCATAAAAAAATAAAATCAAACCCTACAAGAGATATCTTATATCATTCAAGAAATACTGAAGAGGGGAATATGCAAGGAAGAAGATCATCAAGCGGCGGCACGGACGCCTTCTTTCAAGAACAGTCGGCTTCAACCTTAGCCTGACGAGATTTCCTCGCTTCTCATGGCGTGTTTCCCAGTTCGTAACAGCCCACGCTTATACATACCCAGGCGGCATGCCACAGACGCCCCAAAGTGTGTAATTTGCAAGTGAAAATCAAATAGAAGGTCGGTCAAATCCTTAACCATTATTATTATTTCCCCTGTTTTGGGTTACTGTTGCCGACGTCGGCATGTGGAGACATTATTGGGGAAGTGGTCAAGGGAAGAGAACATGACATGCCGACCAGCACTATTGGTGTGCCGACTTCTCATCGCACTATTTGTGTGCTATGTCTTCCCATTTGCTAAATCGCTCTAGAAGAATGGAAGAACTTTTTTTTCGCAAAGGGGTTTGGATTCTTTTTCAGTCGGGAGATTTTGTTCATTCATCCAATCAAAGATATAAAATTATCAAAGCAGCATGAATGAAAAAAAAAAGATATTACTTGGTGAAGCCCTGGCTCTGGCCACATGAACGAAAGGAAACCTGGAGTATTAAAACATCTACAAGCTACGAAAAGATTGTTCTTCTACGAAAGGAAATAACAAAATGGAAAACTAGTTATCGATGTCAATGCCAAGGTCAGTGGCGCCTCCACTTGAGCCCTCTCCCACAGCTGCTCCAGCACCCTCTCCCATGGCCGCTTCAACTGCATCCTCAATGGTCGCTTCAGCCTCTCCAACGGTCGCTTCAGCCTTTCCAACAACAGCTTTGGCATGCTCTCCAAAAGCTGTTTCGGTCTCCTTCTCGTGAGCCGCACTTACATCTTTCTCAGAAACTGCTCCAACAGCCTCTTGAGGATACGCCGGTTCGTCCACATCAGAGTCAAGGATTACGATACTGTTATGAATAGGGTAATCAAGCTTATTTCCGCCTGGAGGTTTCTTATGCTCAACCCTTCGTCGCTTCAGTCGAGCAGCGAACCTTTCAGCCCTGGCACTTGGTCATTGAGACACTTCGTCATGCTGAGATGCCTCATCACACTGAGACACCTCATCACGCTGGGACGCTTCATCACGTCTCCACTTCTCCTCCATGTCAACCGAAGCCATGAAAGATTGAACACGCCCTCGAACAATGCGTAAATGAGTGAGAGCCATACCCTGTATGGCCCGACCAGCTTCACGAAACAAAGGATCAATTTTGTTTAATACTTCCTCGAATGCAGAAACCCTGGGTTTGTCGACTTCAAAGTTTTTTCCTGAAGAATTGGAAGAATAATCATCACCAGGAGTTCCCATCATATACTGCAGAAAAGCATTATTTTTGCATCAACAACCTAAGTGGTAAAAGAAAATAAAAGAAAAATCGAAAGAAAATATGATGCAATACCTGAAAAGAAGATGAATACAATTATGTGGTGATCGATATGGAAAGAAAGGCTCAAAGTGCTCTTTTATATTACACAAATTGATGAAACCTGAAAAAGAAAAACTCTTTACCTGCTACATATAAAGGCTCTAGATACGGGATATTAACTGGTTAGACGCTTATCTATCTGGGGGATAATTGACTCACCTGGGCTGCTGAAGGCAAGAAGCTCGCCACCGAAAAAAGCATGAAGAGAGATGAGCAGATAAGACAAGGAAGAAGTGCAAAAAGTGATTCCTTTTTACACGCGTAGCGCTTTTGGAATTTGAGTAAAAGAGGACCTTGCATTAAGATGGGAAGCTGAACCTGCAGCACAAAGACTCCTTGGCCCAATCAAGGCACAAAAACGCCAGCCACGCACTGGCCTATCGCCAAAGGTTGATCAAGATTTCATGGTAATCCCCACATGCCTCGCCTTTTCAGTTTGTTCTCGTCTGTCACCATCTAATGCTTACCCCGCAACAGTGCCACTGTTACGCGCTAAGCAGGGGACTTAATGTTGATGGTGGTTTTTAGTTCAGGGCTAAAATTGATGAGTACAGGGCTAAAATTGCAAAGAGACAGAGCCATGTAAAAGTGATGAGTACACAACCTCTTCATTTGCGCATTAATTGAGCAATTCAATATGTTTACATGAAATTTATCCAGAATGGTGCATGTAGCAACAATCCCAGATATTCTGTAAATTTCGACACCCTGCCTATATTATTCATTAATATAGGACTCACTGAATACTTTATGTACTGTGTTCCACGGTTGAACCCTTAATATTGATATGACATGACAATTAGTGTTCACTCGCAGCTGAGTAGCATAAATTTCCCGAAGTATCAAGGTTGAGGTTTGCATAAAAGTACTCAGAAAGCATACTGCTCTCTGGAAATAAATAACTCTGTGTCAACACGCAGAATCCAATCAATTTTGTGATAACTCACAAGATTCAATATCAACCTAATTAATTTGCAAATATTAGGTTTTTTGCGCCCTGCGTAGTATATAAGACCCTGCTGGTCGAAACTAAACCTACGCAAACTAGGCAATTGATCCGCCATGGATTGGTAGGTGCAAAGTCCTACCCAAAATCAGAAAACAAGGAATAAAAGATGAGTCGTGGAAAATAGGAGCAGCAACAAAGGGAGGTGTGGCCGTTCCATAGGCCAGCCGGCGCCACCTGCAGATGGCCACGCCCCCATGCTGCTTGCCGTCCCTCCTCTTTCCCATCGACCAATCAGGTCGCTTTAAATGCGCCACGCGCACTAGAGATGTGGCCATGCCCTTTTTTTGGCCGGCCCCTTTTATATTGACCAATCAGGTCATCCTAAACCCGCCACGCGCATAAAAAGGCCAAACCATGCCAAACGGCCACCATGCCAACATGCTAATCGGCATGCCAAACGTGCCATGCCACACCAACGTGCTAATCGGCATGCCAACATGCCACTCCGCCGCAGTAACATGCCAATGTGCCACAAATGACGCAGCTACGTGCTAACCCACTTTCTGTTCGTGGCCAACGCCATAACGGACTTCAATCATGGTATTCTAATAAGAAGCATGACTTTTGCTTTTGCGGCACTAGTCGAAACCCTAATTTCCATTCGTGGCCCAAATTACGTCACTTTGGCCCCACAACATGTCAGAGGCCATGCGGGACCCAGGAAACCCTAAAAATGGCGCCATGTTATGGCCACCCGTGGCTATCCTTGCGCCTGTGGTCGTTCCCACATTATGGCCTTGGCATAATTCTTTTGACACGTCCATGGCACCATCTGCACAAAGAATGTCACCGTGCCACAGCCACATGCCACACGCGCTGACTAGGGTTTTTGCATGCCAAACCCTAATTTAAGTAAGGTTGCTACGCCAACCATACCGAATAATGCTACATAGGGCATTAAGTTTGATATGGCAACTAGAGCCAATATTGTCAATCCATATTTGGATTCAACACCAATATGCCAAGATATAACGACCGCGGCTACGCCAGGCGCTATTCGAGCCACTATGCCACTGGTATGTGCCAATCGTGCCACCATGCCACTGGCGCCACTATGCCATCACCAGGTGCCAACGGAATGCGTCCATAATCAACGACCACCTTCTCTCATGAATTACAATCTCAGCCGTCCAAATTCACCACGGAATTGACCGGCCTATGGTAAGTCTTAAGTGACCAACCAAGACTAATAGTGTCACACGCCATTCTCCTGCGGCAAGTCTCCTGACTTACTTGCCACACATGGCTATCCGCCACCTAGCTGGCATACAATTAATCAGAATAACTAGGTCTTGCATATGAGACCCACTCAGCAATCTGCTATATATTTTCCACGAAAATACTCGAGACATCAAACATTTCACAAACTTGGGGATACTGATAGACGCATTTATGTGTCTATTTTCATCTCTATTGTATATATTATTAGTACCCATTTTTGTACTTATTATGGTGCTTTATGTCTTTGTATGTATTTTTAGAGAAATAAGCTCTTGCGACGAAATTGGCTCGTAAAGTGGTGTTTTACACCCCAGGATAGAGTACTAAAGGCACCCCAGAAATGCACCGGAAGCACCCCATAAATACACCGGAGGAACCCCGAAAAAGTGTTGAAAACACCCCAGAAAAAGTGTTAAAGGCACCCACCAAAATTATTAAAGGCACCCTAAAAATGGATAAGGGCGCCCCCAAGGCAGCCGAGCTGCTAAAGGCACCCGCGTTTTGGATTCAGGGCACTTCACCCTCATCGTTTGAAAAAAAAGAAAAATTTTGCGGGAATTCTGGATTCAAATTTCCAGTTCCTGCGTACTTTGTGTTTGATATTTTGAGGAAGATTTAGTCGGATTTTCATCTTGCTTCGGATATGTACCAGCTTGTTAGATCACAACAAGGGTGGTAAGTGCATTCATTTTGATTAAATCACAGAATCTCATCTAACAGGGGAAGATTTTTATCTCGGGCTGGAAATGGAATGTTTGTGGATCAAAGAGGGAGGATATCTTCTCTGCTAGAGTTTTTTCTTTATCTTGGAAGGAATAACAGCTCAGAGACGCATGACAAAAGCAATTTAGCGCATGCAAAGTAAGAAAATAAGAAATTATTCCCGAGAATAATATTCCTTTACTGTGAAGATTTTGAGGAGTAATTGGCGAGATTTGGAGGTGCTTCTGGGTTATAAATAGCTTCTGGGATGTAGAGGAAAGGGGTAGAGAGAATTGGGAGAAGTTGGGAGCAGCACAGAATCGGAAAATCGAAGTTGCAGGAAAAACAATTTTTCTGCTGGTGAAGAAGGTACGAAGAACATAAGACCCTTAAAGACCGCCGTTCTTCAACAGTGCCAGTGACGGTATTCCTTTATCGTTTTCTGTAACAATTGATTTTGTAACAAATATAAGTGTTACAAAACCCGGTTTTATTCATTTTTTCTCCCATTTCATCATTTGTGAACCATTTTTGAGCATTAATAAAGATGAATTTTGAGCATGTTTCCATGATAATGATGAGATAATTCTCGCGTAATCAAGGCACGGAGGAAGCTATTGATGCATGAATAATTGGTAACTATTCTATTTTTCTCTAATTTGTATTTTATAATTCACGCAATCACTACTTTGTAGAATTTTAATTGTTTGCATAATTTTTCCTAATTAGTTGTGATTCAATTAGATAGGTTATACTTTGGTTAGATAATCTATGCTTAAGGGATACAATTAATGTTTGAAAATATGCATGATAATTTGTGAATTAAGAAAAAGAGATTTTAAAAATAATTAGAGTTTTTGAATTTTTACCATCATTCATTCATGTGTAATAGTGGAATCTAGTGTCTTGGTTATTTTCAATCTTAAAAAAAAAAATTGGATTTAAATTTTCTCTACTTTTAGTTTAAATAAGTCTAAAATCAATTGCTTTCACAAGTCTTACGAACCTATTACTACAACAAAGTTGAAAATCACATCAGATACTCATCAGGGTATTGGTCTGGCGATTTACAACGTGCGACGTGCAACACGCCCATTATAAGAAAGTGTCAGGAAAGCGGGCAGTTAGTGGCGGCAAGAAGTAGTGGGTGTAAACTAACCCGTTTCCTTCATAGTGGGTACGTGGTTTCTAGCATTTACACATTACCCCACTTCTCCATCACTCAGATACTCCCACTTCCTATGAGATCAGGGTGCGTTCAATTATGACTTGTATAAATAGGTTTCTAACTATTTCGACCAGACAACAGAGTTTTGGTTAACAACAACACAAGTATTCAGAAAAACACAAAAAAGAACTGATAGCTTACATTCCGCAAGCCAGTTCCAAATTCTGATACAAGTCATAAAACAGCCACACCATCAAAATTCAATATTTTGATCTCAACACCTTCTTTGCTTTCCTCCCTAAGACCAACCCTTCTCCTTCACTTTGTGACCGAAGCAAGACTGGAATTGCTATTTCTTGGTTTAGGCCAGGATTGTACAGATTGATCTCTCGAATCTAAAGTACTCCCGTGCAGTGCATTTGAATAGGTCTAAATTCGTTTCTCATTAACACACCTAAATTTACCAAAACCAGCAGAAACAGTTTTTACCCCAAAACAACTCTCAATTGAGCATATGGTCTATACTAAAGAAAGCGCAATTGGGGGATTTGAAAATCTATTCTCATCCTTAGTATCTTGCTAAGTTGTGTCTTAAAAGAGTAAAAAGTCCAAATTACCCCCTTCAAATATTATTAAATAATTATTTCTTTTATTTCTTTTAACTTTTTCTATTTTTTTTAATTTTTTTTTTCTACTTAAAAAAAATTGTTCCTTTTTAAAACATTTTGTTTCTTTTTTAAAAAAAAATATTTTTTCTTAAAAGAAAAGGTTAAAGCTTGATAAAAAAAAAAAAAAAATTTATCAATTTTGTTAAATTATTTTTTTAATAAAATAGAAAAAAATTATATTTTTTTTCTTTATTAAAATAATTTTTTTATTAAAAATACCAGGAAATTTAAGAATTATAAAATATGGACAAGGGGTTATGTTCCTATTTTGTTTTATTGTCATATCCCCCAATTAAAATGGGTATACCCCAATTGATCTCGAAAAGCGCAAAGTACAAATCCAACTCACATCGTAAAATTATGATGAGGCCTGAATATTATAGGTTATGTTTGATATGAAGGGAAAAAAGAGTAGTATATGCATTGTAAGTGTGTTAGGGTTTCCTGCCGAACTCCATGATTGGTTCTGTAAAACTAAAATATTCTCCTAATATTGATACATTAAGAAGTCCCTGAACGAATCAAATTACACTTACGTACAAGTGGTTGGTGACTACAGTATATCTGAATCCCCGAAGATTCGAGTTTCTAACCCAGATATCCATCTAACTTCATGAACTAAGTCGGGCTTGAAAGTTGGTCATAATCACCATTTCGATATGTGGATTTTGTGAATAATCCTTTGTGTGTTTATCATTCTTAGTACAAGATCAAAATCCGGATAAATTGATGATATCATCTTTAGGTTCTTCAAGAATTCTATTGTAAGGCTAAAATCCATGCTCGAACAAAACTGTAAGGTCTCGTTGAAAATGGAAATATTTTGTTGACCTAAAGTGATAAGTGCTTAATTCTTACATATTTACTACTCAAATTTACATTTATTTAGTTCTTTATTTGTACATATTTAATGGCTTTTATTTAGTTTGCAGTTTTTAGAGAATAAAGCTCTATGGACTAAAATGCGGAATTTTGCTGGCGAAATAAAGTGATTTAATGGGCTAGGCCCAAAAAGAAACACGTAGAATTATTGGGCCAATTATTTGGATATGAGAGTGTGGTAATCATGCCATGGCTTGTGTAGAAGTGTGCCACGGCGTGTGTAGAAATGTGGAGACCATGTGCAAGATATCAATTATGATCAAGAATATTTGAAAATATTTTGGTTAATGAAGAAAATATTTCTTTATGAATATGGAGTAACGAAATATATGAAGATTTGGAAAGAATATTATTCTTTATGGTTGGAAATAATAAATAAAATATTGATTGCAGTATTTGACACATGACAGATTTTGATTGGAGGAATTTTTTATTATTTGACACGTGGCATACTTTCATTGGATGATAATGCGGTGGTGATTTCCTTTGAAAACTATATAAATCGTGGTGGAAGCAGATGAAAAAAAAGGGGAGTCAGGAGTCTGAGCATAGTAGAGTTTTAGGATTTTTATTTTCTTTGTTTTTATTTTTAGTTCTTTTTCTTTTTGGTAAGGAATAATTAATTCTACGTACTAGGGCTATGAGGAATCCCGATGATTTATACTAGAGAGTTTAATTGATTTTCTACAATAATTTTTTTGGTCATATATTTTCGTTTTGACACGACAACAACTTTTCTTATGTGTCCTTGTGATTTGATCAATGAATTTAATATTCTTGTATAGAGACCAACACCCTAAAGTGAAGAAAATTGTTAATATCCTAAAATTACAATTAGTTGGTTTAAACATTTTATCTTCTGAGGCGTCAAATGTGTCCTAAATCGTCTTGAAATAATTAAAGGAAGTTTAAAGGGAATTGGTTAAATTATCTGGTGTGCACAACTGTGGTGGAGTCGGAATCCCTTGTATTTTTTCTCATTTATTTCATTTATTAGTTATAATTTATTTTCTTAAAAACATTTCTAATCTTCTTAGTATTTTGTTTAATTAGAAGTTGAAAGTAACATTTTTAGTCCATGTGGAACGAACCGCTTTGTATACTATCCAATAGACAGCCGTACGCTTGCAGCATATAAATTTAAATCTTATCATAAAGTTCAAGAACATGTTGAAGCATGCATTTTATTAAGTTAAACTGAGATTACACGTGGGTATGTTATACCCATAGAGTCTACTATTACAATAGAACTTATAGGTGGGGGGATTACATTGTCCCATACTATTGTTCCGAGCTTTCCTATAGAGCAATCATCTGCCGCCCGATTTTCCAGACCGTCCGCCGCTTGATTTCCTTCTCTGTAGACATGCGTATATTGCTGAATTTAGGAAAACCTATATTTGATTTATGTAATCTGGTTAGAAATATACCATGGAGTGTCGGCGTCTGAGGTTAGAAATCTTGTTAAGTTCTCTGAGTTGCTTTTCTTGTTGAATCCAATTTTCCAATTCCGTACCAGTTTGTGTCGCACATTGATGTTGAGCTGCTTTGATTTTCGCGGTCGATTTTTTTAATCAATGTGAGAAGGAGGCCGAAGTTGATCTTGTTCCATTCTGTGAGGGCTTCACTGGTTGATATGAGTTTTAGATGGAGATTTAAGGGTAGATCCGAGTCATGTAGCTTATCTCATGCCGAATTGACTACTTGATGAAGCTGAGGATGAGATAGCCATAGGTGCTCAAATTTATAATTTTTTCTCCCTTGCCAGTCTAAAGTTTTTGTTTGAATAGGATAGGAGCATGATCTGACGTTATTCGCGGAAGATGAGTGACTCCAGCGTGAGGGTTGGCAGTTCTCCAGTGTTGGTTTGCTATTGCTCGATCGAGTCTTTCCTGGATGTTGTCTTTGCCTTGTTGATTGTTTGTCCATGTGAATGGGTCCCCTCTGAAACCAAGATCAATGTATCCCATCTAATCCATTAAATTGAGAAAAAGCTGCGTTTGTGCATAGGTGACTGACCTGCCACCTTTTTTCTCCGATTGGTCCAACACTTCATTGAAGTCTCCCAGGAGCAGCCAAGATGTTGAAGTGTTGGGAAAAATTGTTGGGAAGTCTTCCCAAAAGATTTTCCTTGGGTCTGGGTGTGGAGGCTCCTACATACCTGTGCAAAGCCAAGGCTGGGATGGAACGGAGGGTGTGACGAGTGCATGGATGTAGTTCTGGGACTTCAAGATGATTTGGACATTGACCTCATTTTTCCACAATAGGCATAAGCCCCCTTTCTACCTATTTTAGGAACGGAGCAGTGGTTTTGAAATTGTAGTGTTTGCGCGATGCGCAACATTTGAATTTCATTGGCTAATGTTTATGAAATGAATAAGATAGTTGGTTTATACATCAAGATAAGTCCACGAAGGTGTTGAATTGTTGTTGGTTGGTTGAAACCCTGACAAGCGTGGACATAATTTATGGGTTGGAATGGTATGGGAATTGGAGAAAAAAGTTGGGTAATAGTTGGTCTACATGAGAAGCTTTAATTGGTCGGTGGAAAAGATTTATTTTAAGATAATTGGTTAAATTAGTGACGCAAGATATTATGAATGGACTTGTTAATATAACAGAAAATATAAATGCTTGACTGAAACGTAAACATAAACTATTGATAAAAATAATTAGGAACGCTGAGGTGCCATACCCGAGCCAAAAGCGACACCAGAGACAGTTCTGAAATAATTAAAGTACGTCGAAATGTGCAATAAGATGGATAAGGCGCCAAAATTAGATTGATTCTTTCCGTGGACGAAAAAATACCTCTTCGAAATAAGTTTTTAGGATAAATTCCTTCACACAAAATACGCCTATTAGATAAGATTTATGGAAGGGTCAACCTCGCAAGAAAAAGTCTAACGACTGAAATAGTTTAGTTTTTTAAAGGTTAAAATAAATAAAAGGGTAGCAGGATTAGCAAAAAAATTATTTTTATAAAAAAACGAACATAAGACAGCTCACAAAGGGACAGGCCCATAGGAACCCCTCCTAGATATTTCCACTCGATAATTAATGTTGACTACAAACCTATATTTTACCGACAACATCACCACGTCGTTACTACCTCTATAAATTCCTCTCTAACAACATATATTGCTTTATGGTCTCGAAGTACCATCAAGGCATCTTATTTTCGCTGTTATGCTTAAAGCAAAAATGACAATCTGAAACTGCCGTGCAACAAATGAATGATCTAGCCGCGAGGTGCAAGATCTGGTATTCAACCCTCTGTACTAAAACAGTTTTCTGAAAGTGATATATAATTGCACCACCGGCTATTTTGAAAAAGTTTTTCCTCGGGGGAGTAATTATGCAGGATTTACTGGACTTAAATGCATTTACCATTTTATTTTAAATTAAGCTTTTTTCTTGTCATAGTTTTAATAAAGCATGTGAATCTAATGGTATTCGTAATTCAAAATGTTGTACTATTTCTTTTTCATCTTGGTTTTTGTCCTTATAGGTTTTTCTAGGTAAGGCACTTGACCAACTGTTTATTAGTGGAATTTTTTATGATATTAAATTAAATATACGATAAATTTAAAACCACAATTCATATATCGCACCCCTAAAATCATACATTATTATTTTATAATACACATCGAATTTCTTCAAGCTAATTCATATCTCAAAAACGAATTATACACGTACGTATACCGTTCTAATACTTCCTAATCACGGACCGTTGACCGAATTTTTTAATGAATTCGATTTTCATGAATCCGAATAATACTCGTATGCTTGACGTTCTGTATGTTTCCCGAATTCCAAATTGCTAACTTGAGGCAAGATAAGTGTGCTCAACTATTTTTTTTAATCACTTTATAATTGTAGTAAAAAGAGGGATTCGATTCTCGAACTTGTGAAGGATAACTTTAGACTTAAATTCAAAACTAAATAGAAAAATCACTAAAAATTATTGCAAACACTGACAAAGTTGTTATCAATTTTAAAA